>VUQI01003389.1:0-10262 GCA_015106735.1 Paratilapia polleni | reverse complement strand
TGGCTTTAAAAACAGATTTTTAGGAATCCTAACTTTTCTCATCCATGTAAGAGCTAATCTTTGAGAAGTGTGTGGTGTGCTCATGCAGAAGAGCAGAGGTATAATTACCTCCATAAATCATTATGTGACAACACGGACGACTGTCTGGTCCCATTTCTCTCTCTCAGTATCTCAACCTTCATCCGTTCATCAGGAAGGCTAAACCAAAGTTAATAAAGGATACTTGGATTGTTTCTTATATGCCAATGAGGAATGAATAAAAACAAGCAACTGTGGGTGTTTGGCTTTGGGCTGAAATAGGCAAATAGCAGGGCAATGCCAGGTATCTGGGTGGACGATACAATAACTGAGTTAAGACAAAGCTGCTTTGTGTCTCTGCCACAGTCGAAACAAGGTGTCCTCTGTCCTGCTACAAACATTACTTGTGGAAGTTTATTAAGTGTAAATCCAGTTTATTTTCTCCCAGTGTTTGCGATTTCATGTGTGCGTGCACAGTAATCCCATGGGTGTGCATGCATCAGAGTGTCTCAGATTGCAGAGTTAATCATGTTTAGATCTTCAAATGTTGTTAATGGATGTGCATGCATCTGTGCCTGCATATCTAGGTGTGTGTGTGTGTGTGTGTGTGTGTGTGTGTGTGAGAGAGAGAGAGAGAGAGAGTGAGTCTGTAGCCATGTGTCTCACAGCCATGCCAAGCACCTAACCACATCTGAAGAGGCTTGGCCTGTGCTCTGCATGTTCCAGCATGTTGCCCTGCATGTTTCCAGGAGAACAGCTTCCCAGAACCCTTACCCCACACACACATACACACACAAAGGCATGTGCGCAGCTATACACACAGGAACTTTGGCTCAAGGGACTCAGGGAATGGGAATCCATGTGGGATGGCTGCGAGGACCAGATGTGTTTATGAGCGGTTGAATTAGATTGGGTTTCACTGATTCTTAGAGTCACAGGGTACGCTTATAGACACACACACACACACACACAGACAGAGGTTAAACATATGGCTGAGGAAACAAAAGCAGCACATGGGAGCCTTGTCTGTTGAATAAAGGCAATGTTGTCACATTGTGCCTGCCCTGTTTTGCTCAGGTGGCTGTAGTGCTGCAGTCAGGCTCAGGTCAGCTGATTCTCAACTCTGGCTCGATGGTACTTAGTCCTGCTGTTCCTGCGCTGTCCTGTACTGGCCACTTCCATCCCTTTCCTGCTTTCCTGACTCGCATTTATGACCTTTGATTCATCACCAGTCTTTGTTTGATCCTCCCCTCTCTTAGCTGAAGCTAAGAGAGTTACCAATCTGGGAGTGAACTGAAAATTGAGTTTGATGATAATTGATTGTCAGTATTGTTAGGATAAAATAAATTGATAGTGGAATGTGCTCTTTCAATTTTAAATGGAGCCATCACTTTGAGCGATCCTCCATTTTTTTTCCCTTCGTGTGTGTGTGTGTGTGTGTGTGTGTGTGTGTGGGCTTTAAGCTTCTGCATGCTGCTGTTTTAAATTAAACACTAATTTTTTTTTCTTCTGATTTGTAGACAGCATTCAGTGGTTCACATCGATACCGATTACAAAAATCTGTGTGTTGTTTTTGAGGTAAAAGAAAACCTAATTGTGAAATGTCTGAGTAAGAAGGATATCTTTTGGCAGGCTGAATCTGAGTGTAATCGTGATTGGTTCTCCCTCATGATGACCTTTGGCCTAATTGTATCCTTGCCAGCCTGTTACCAGTCGACAGGTCAACCTTTTTCTAGATATGTGTGTGCCACTGAGCACCTATTGATGGCCTGTTAGCCATTGTTGTAAGTGTGTGCAGCTGGTCACACAGAACCCACTTAGTCCCAGTTCTCTTATATTTGTTTTTTTTTTTCTTTCTCTTTTTCATTCTCCTTCCTTATTTAACAGCGTCATAACACACACCAAAACAGAGCACGACCGAGCTAATGATCAACTGAATTTCTCTTGAACACATTCCAGCCAGAGCCGTGTGTGTACACTATATTAACTCGTGCACATACATTCAAAGACTCTGTGGGAGTCAGCTGCCACAAACTGTGGGGTCATGGCTGAGGAGGGCAGGCAATGGTTACTTGAAACGTTCAACGGCACCTGTCGGCTTCCTTTATTTAACTCGGGAAACAAACGTCTAAATCTGACGTCCAGCCACTCCCAGAAAGCCCAACTGTAGCCTCATTGTTGGTAAGCTGTGCTGGGGTGATAAAACACAGACAAGTTGCTTGTCTGGTTTAGATTGATGCGATAGTGTTCATGTGGTGACAGTAACTCGTCAAACCTCGAATACTAAAAGAATCCATGTTTTCTTTGCACAGTTTGGAGAGGATTTTTGCAAATGGATGTATAGAAATCCAGTTGTTCAACTTTTTCCCCCTCCGTGCAGTCAGTACCTGAAGTTTAAACATGCATCGAGAAGCATTTGTACGAGTATTATCAATTTGTCAGAGTATTAAGCAAAAAGCTGTTTTTGTTTGTTTATGCAAATGGTCAAAGGCGTTTGCAGGTTTATTAAAGGTAAAATAATAAGTTATATGTTAGAATTTAAGCCCTTTAATAAATAAATAGCAATTTTGATCACAGGGCATTCCCATTAATACAGAATCATCATTAACCTGTGCAGATCAGCTGGTTTAAATTAGCTGATTTAAGATCAGGATCAGAAGAAACAGATTTTAAAACATCCATTTATTTAATCTTTCTTCTTAATAACTGCATTGGGACCCAACTACAGAGCCGCAGCTTCCAAACAAAAAGCAGCACTAGACTACATAAGAACACTCCCTATTTAAACATTTAACAGGCAGGCAGAATCATGTAGTCTTAATGCAGCATTGGTCTATTCAGCATTTTCTGCTTTATTCTATCTGTCCTTCTCTTTCCATTTAGTTTCAGCTGTGTATTGCCAGAGCTCCTCCTACTGCCATTAGCCTTTTAGCTATTTCTTCCTTTGCAATTTGTCTTCTGTGTGATCCGTAAATGGAAAAATTTATGGTGATCCATCTGTTTTTGTTTATGGTTTGCAATGCCAAATTCCAAGTACATCAGGCCTTGAGTATCAGTAATTAAGTGAACTCAAATATTTTTAGTTTTAGTAAACTGTCATCTGTTGAGCTTAGTGATTTCTAAAAGCATGTTATAGTCAGCACTTGTGATTCCAGTGTCCAGTCTGTACTCATTGCCAGTAGTTTTAATAAATTGAGGAGCCATTTCATATCATGTTGTTTGTTCTTGGCTTTCAAGTTATAAATACTTCATAACAGAGATTAATATCCATCCTCTTTTGCAGTGTTCCTCAGACTGGACACAGATCTACATTGCTTCTGTTGCTGGTATAAAACTGCATTTTTCCTCCTCTAAGCCCAAACAAACATAACACAATAAGAGTGAATGTTTCACAAAGCATACAGACTCCTCCAAACATGTGTAATCTAAATAAACCTAAGACTAGTCCAGACCCGGTGTTGGTGGGACTTAAGCATCTTCCCACACATCCAGCACCTTAGAGCACTTATGCACATCTTGCTATTTTCTTTTCCATATTTAGAGGGAGTTGACTGTTTTTTTTCTGTTACACCACTGCAGGTCTACACCCCCGAACTGCCCATTTATTATCTTTAACTGTAAGCTGTTAAACAGCTTTAGTGGAACAGTTGAATTAAAGTTAAGTACCCTTTTTGTAATGGCGTTGTTTGAAGACAGGCGGGGAGATGCATGAACACTAAATAAGATGCTCCCAAAAATGAGGTTGATAGCAGCATGGCCTATCATAAGTGAAGGAAAGGAATCAGAATAATTCAAGGAATCCTGCACAAATTTTTGTGATCATTTGAAAAGGAAGTTAAATCTAGCATACCTCTGTGTAAATGTTTGTGCAAGTAGCTATATTTTGACTTGAGGCTGTTGCTCACAGTGTTTCCCACAGATTTGGAGGCTATTTTAGGCAGCAGGCAGTATGTGGACGTGCATGTGTGCGTGTGAAAGGAGGCACTCCTGCTCTCTTACATGAATTGTTAAGCAATACAGCTTAAGGTGCTCATCTGCAAATTGAAGCCAAACACTTTGTGACAGCTAAATTACAGATTAATATAATAAGCTGAGTTTCTCATCATGCAGATGAACTCCATCTTAGACCGTAGCGGGCGATGGTAGTCCTTGTTGTGCTCTGCAGCCTCGGTGAACTTGGTGGAGCCGTACATGAATCAGTTCTCCACCTCCTTGGAGTGAGCCTTGAGCTCACAGTGGATCTCCAGATCTCTAGGAGAAGGACTGCTATCATCAGCTGCAGTCTGAGGTGACTTGCAAGTTGAGAGACTCACTGGAGACTGAGTACTCCAGCGAGTTGTAGGTCTACCCCAGTGTCTCCCCCCAGTTGAATGTGCTAGGAAAACCTGCAAGGAGTGGCCCCCAGGAGGCAAGACAACCAGATGTCTGAACCATTTCAGCTGGCTCCTTTTGATGCGAAGGAGCAATGACTCTTCTCCAAGCTCCCTCCAGATGTCTGAGCTTCTCACCCTTTTTCTAATGCTGCGTCCACTCTGGAAACAATTAGCTGGTCGCACATCGCTTTGAAGCTGACGGCCGGTCCCTTGCGGACATTCCAGGCTCCAGTTGCCTAGGTGACCCTCTAATGTATTTACTACCAGGTTATGTGACACTCTCAATCTCGCGTCCCGCCCACTTCCTGTTTCCAGCGGTTATTTCACCCGTAGTCGCTTGAAGTCGCGGAATGTCATTCACTTTCTATGGTCTCTGGTCGCCACATCACTTCCAGTGTGGATGCAGCTTAAGGGTGAGCCCAGCCACCCTACAAAAGTATCCACAACCTCATTCTTTTAGTCACTACCCAAAAGCTTGTGATCACAGGTGGGGGCTGAAACATTGGGGGGGGGGAGGACAGGAAGCATAATCCAAATATTTGCACTCATCAAGACGAGATACGTTTTTGTTTTTTAAGTTGAGGGTTCTGTTATATTGAAATCTCAGACTTGTAGTGAAGAAACATTTCTGTGAAACGGAACACTCACTGTCAGTAGCAAATGATAAAATGTATTCATATATCATCATCTAAAAATGTAGGAAGTTGCCTAAAACAACAACAACAAAAAAACTTGATAAAAGTTAGTTTTCAGGCCTGACAGACTCAGAATCTGTTTGTTTTTAGGGTAGAAGTATGCATTCACATATATGGCAAAGAGTATTTGAGCTGAGAGGATTTAGATGTCAGCCCTCGTGATTCTCGTGTCTCTCAGATCTCACAGCTCAGTTTGCTGCGAGAGCTGACATAGAATGTGTGAACTGTATGCAACAGGTCGCAGACAGGAGGGAAGAGGGAAGTGAGAGAAAGATAGAAGGGAGAGAAAACGGATATGTCATGGGCTTACACTAATATTCACTTCAGAGGAAATGATTGAGAAAAAGAAACTAGGTTTACATCTTACATCTTACTGTCAGATTGTCTATATAAAGACTTTAGTGTGGTTTCCCAGCAGCCGATCTCCTTCCATGTTTAAATGTCTCTGTAAGTATATGTTCATGTTTGAATGAAAAGAGCTGGAAGTGAACAAGAATTATTTGTTTTACTTGTATATGACACATTTTCTCATCAAGGGAGTGTGTTTATTTGCTTCAGTTAGATTAATGGACACAGGCAGATCACATTTCATTCATTGCAAAATTTGGCTTAAAATCACTCGGCTGGATGGAAAAATCCCGGGAGACTGAAAGAGGCTGTGTGTGGAGAAAGGTAAACGTTACATGGAGGTGGTCAGCTAGGGTCGCGACTCGCAAAATGTAACCAGACCCTCTACACGGCTTTGCAAGAGGATAGGCTTTCCCCAGCTTTCAGCCTGCCTGCATGGCACACAAACGCTTGATATTTCTGAGGAATGTCTTTGGTTAGACTGGAAATAACTTCAGCTCATCTGTGTTTGTGGACACACACACACAAACGGAAGAGGTTTACGTAGCTTCAGCACAGGCTCAGGCCAGGCATCTTTAGAGCGGTCGGTGCCAGTCAGCCATACGATCCTCAGCAAACAGTCTTGAAGAGAGAGTGGACAGGGCCGGGCCGCCGTGACCACAGAGTCTGCCTCAGTCCCGTCCCATCAACAGGAGATCTGTGCTGCTTCCTCATAACAACCGTCCCCATGGCAACCTGTTGGCTGTGTTTTGAACACAAACTGCTTCTTGCTGTCTGTTATTCCCCCATCTCTCCATCTGTATATCTACTACCAATGGCCAGACCTCTGTGCTGTAGCACCTTTTCTGGTTTACATGCTGCTACTTTCACTTATACACAGTCTGCTGTCTCGAAGGTTGCCATTTTAATGCAACAGTAACATCTGCTTGTGTATCTAAACATTGGCTGTCTGAACAGATTTGACTTTGGTGAAAAAGAGTTTTTTTTTATTATTATTTCTTTTATTATTTTGGATTACTGGTTTTGTTGCTAAATGTTCCTCCTAGCTTGTTAACCACTTAACAGCCCATTCAGAAAGTAGTTTGTATGAGTTAACTGAGCAAGTTTACCTCACCACACCTGTCACATAACTGTTATTTGTGGATCCCACATGAATGTTTCTGTCTCTGCTTGCTTTCTTAGATATCAAATAACCAGTTCCATAACTGAGCCATTCTAATGCTCACGTTTCCCATCCTGTTTTCCTTAAATGTGTGTGACACAACTGCAAACTCCCATGTAGAGGCACTTTACATCAACGTGTGTGTGTGTGTGTGTGTGTGTGTATACAGCATACAACAGAAGGGAGTACACCCCTGTGTAGTCTCACTTCAATGTGTAATTAATCAGAATTTTATATTAAGTATAAAAGTAGGTTTTTTGCTCTTCTGTAAAATGACGTTTAGCTCTATGGGCGATGACTGCTGACTAACACACAGCACGAGAACAACAATGCAAGTGTGCAAGCAGTTCCTTCATGAAGAAAAGATACTTTTGGCTGCTCCCTTTTTTCCCCAAGAGGTCGCTGCAAATTTGATTTAACACAGTTTTTACGCTGGATGCCTTTCCTGACGCAACACTTCGTTTACCCGGGCGAGGGGCCGGCATGAGGAGTATGCTAGCTTGTGTCCTTCCGAGGCTGGATTTGTGTCTTCTCACAGTCTCCAACTGTTGGTCTTTTGTGTATAGGCAAATGTGTTAACCGCTACACCATGGAGCCAATGAATTAATATCCTAATCAGGCACTGATTTGGGCAGCTATTTTGACGCATTATTTAAATTAACTCTCATTTTAATTGTCACCAAGACATAAAAAAAGCAGAAGTTATACTTCTAAGCTGTTGTGGAACTTTCCCATAGATTTCATTTAGGATTTTTTTTGAGTGCTGTGTCTCTCCTATGAGAGAAACTATTCTTTTCCATGTGGAGCCATGATACAGACACGGCTCAAAAGGCCCAGGTTTACATGTCATTTTATAGCCATATTCAGGCCAAAAAGCCAAGTGGAAATCAGAGGTGTGTGGGTTTTGTTTTTTTTTTTTGTTTGTTTGTTTGTTTGTTTTTTTGCAAGTTATTCATTGTTTTTTTTTGTTTTTTTTTTTAAGTTTTAAAATTTTTTTTTTTTTTTTTTTTTTTGTGATTGTCACAGTGAATAAGTGTGTTTGAGCATAACATCACCTAATTCATAGGTGTTACTGAAAGTACATTAAGAAGTACCGCCTGAATGAATTAATGATAGTGATTACCACAGCTGGAGATTATTTTGCATATGGCAATTTGGCATTTTGTCTTAATCCAGCTTCATCACATCTGTTTTTTTGTTTGTTTGTTTTTTTGTCTTATCCTGTTTGTTGTTGTCAGGGTGCTTTTTTTTAAATTGCTGTGTCTGCACACTGTGTAAAGAGGTAACGGATAACAAGTACCCTTTGTTTAAGTTTCTAAACATTCTGATGTGTGCGTGCTGTTTGGACTGCGACAGTTTTTCAAACCAACTCCAAATGTTCTGATTTACAAAAAATGCGCTTACTGCTGTCTAGACTTTCTAAAATCCTTAATTTGCATATGACTGGCTGTAAGGCTTTGTTTTCACATGTTGCTTGGTTTCATCCAAGAGGTACCCAAAGACCAGAGCTTCATCAGTCAGACACAACTGTGTAACCTTTTTCTTTTTTTGCTGTAACTAGTTCATCCTCTTGTGACATGTTTATCTGTCTGTGATTTATTTGTTTCACACAATGTGAACAGCAATTCATATCCAATAACTGAACACCTTACTGAACAGCAAATTGTCTGAATGTTGTACAGCTGATCTATGAACAGAGAAGGCATCAATTAGACACTGGTTAGATTGAGGAAACAATTAATGTGGGGTTTACTGAGTGAGGCTCAATTTTCCAGTTGTCCTCCCACCAGTAAACAATGTTTTTATTTCCCTCAAAAACATTTGAATGTGGGTCAAACATTTGACCATAATGACGATTGACCATTAAGTACTGAAGTATTTAGTAGTGACGCCACATTAATCTCAGTTTACCTAACGTGCTGTTAAAAACTTGCCTGCTGTTATCAATGCCAGTGGCAGTCAAAGCAGATATTTACTAACATGATGGATAACTGCTAAATCCAGTGATGTTGCTGCTTCACAATAATGGATTGACTAGGTAATGAATTACCATAATGAATATAATATTAACTGAAAGACAACCATGTTTCTGCCTTTCACTCTGACTTGAAATGATTAGTTGGTATGATCCGTGGGTAGTGGCGTGGAAAATGTAGTAGCTCAGTGAACTGATGTAGCATTTCTTGAACGTGTTATTATAAGCTGTCAGTCCACAAGTTTGTTTTTGCAGCCTCTAAACTGTCAGTCCCCTCTCACACACTTTCACTTAGGAAATATACGGTAATAATAATATTAGCTGTTAGTCCACAGCTTTACTCTTAGCTATTTACTTCTCAATATACATTCTCACACTCTTCTTTATGCTTCAAGCAGCAACAATAAAATTATAAAGGTCATTACACACAGTGCTTGCACATACACCTGTAGTATATTCACACGCATACACACACACACTTCGTCACATCACACTCCCTCACTTGGGGTTTAACTATGGGAACATAGCAGCTACATTTCCATAATAAATTCATAGTCAACATATTTTTCTAGCCTCACAGCAACAAAGCTCCAAGCAACTCTTTATCTTTAATGTGTCCCCTGCTCTCAGCATTAGCACAGATGACCACAGCATGATTAATCTTGGCATTGTTCCAACCCAGATCAACTGGGGGTATAAATAGCAACCAAAACCTTGTGGACAACCATATCATTTATTTGTTTGTTTTTAAATCAAGGGCCAAAAGCTGTTGTATTGACCACAACTGTCCAATAAACTTAAAACCTCAGTCTAAACGTATTGGTATCGATAATAAAGTATTTAATTATTCACAGTGGTAACCAAATTCCCTGCCAAGATAGATAAAATTGAGCATAAAGTTAATTCAGACAGACACTGAAGTCAAATGTGGCCCAATTCACAGTGATAACAGCTGAGCTCCATGCCAGCCCACATCACAAAGGTTCCTTCTTTGGAGAGCATGCTATTCAAGCTGTTTTAGACTGTGTGCATTTGCTACGTCTACTGCAAGCTGCTTTAACAACTCTAGGTAACTTTGCTTGTAAACCACCTTGATTAAAATATTCCAATCTTGACTGGTGCAAGGAGGTGGGTTGGGGGTGTTTGGATTTTAAAACTACAAACTCATCTGACAAAATCCCCAAGTACATAAATTCAAAATTACAGTAGTGCTGTAATATTGGCTATATTTACAAATAAAACAGTAATTCAAAGGCAACCTTACTTAGATACTTAAATTGGCAGAAATCTCAAAATTAAAGGCCATAAACATCATTTGTTTGTAAGTTTTTCTTTGTCTTTCTGAAAGTTTACAACTACTTGATTTTATTTATTTATTTATTTTTATTTATATGTATTCTCATAATGTACAATCTTGCTGCTTGTATTTAATATACAGCTCTGGAAAAAATTAAGAGACCACTCCAAGATTATCAGTTTCTCTGATTTTGCTATTTATAGGTATATGTTTGAGTAAAATGAACATTTTTGTTTCATTCTATAAACTACTGACAACATAACACCCAAATACCAAATAAAAATATTTTCATTTAGAGCATGTATGTGCAGAAAATGAAAAATGGTCAAAATACCAAAAAAGGTCCAGTGTTTTCAGACCTCAAAAAATGCAAAAAAACCAAGTTCATATTCAT
>VUQI01003382.1:0-10173 GCA_015106735.1 Paratilapia polleni | reverse complement strand
ATTTCTTCTGGGTTTTTTTTTTTTTTTTTGTTTTTTTTTTGTATGTTTTTTTTTAATTTCATGCTTCGAATTCGGTGCTTCTCTCATGTCACAACACCAACTGGTGCTGACTGCCCGTTCTCTCCCTGTGTCCAGGCTGAACGTCATCTTCAGTAAATTTGATGAAGTTCAGAGGTCGGGGAACATGGTCCTGTCACCTGTGTCAGGTAAGCTCTGCCCGGATCTCCTCGCAGAGGAAGTCCTGCAGGTTCATGAGCTCGGTTCAGTTTTGGTTTACAGCACCAGGACAGTTTTATGGTCCTAATGTTTCTGTTGTCATGGCAGCTTTGTTTTGTTTATTTCACATCTTGCATTGTTTATTGTTGAAAGCAGCCTCAAGACACCAACATGTGACCCTCCCAGACTGCACCAAATTTGTATGTTTTTCTGCACACCTACTAAACTTCATAATAAGCTCCATAAATAAACCCAGAAGGGACTGAGGAACTCCTCTTGTTTACCATCTGACTCGTACCTTCTTATAGTGCGACAAAACCCTGTTGACATGGTCTGTTTTGTGCTCATTAAACTGTGAGTAAAGCACAGTTTAAGGGACCCCTCGTTGGCTCATGTGTTAAGGAGCAGCATCCCTGGATGTGGCGTCCCTGGTTTGAGTTCGTCTGTGGGTCTTTGCTGCATATTTAGGCTGTCCTGAATGCTGTTTTTGCTGTTGCAAAGTTGGCAAAATGAGGCAAAATGAAGCCTGGAGGTTGCTGCTGTGAATGAGAAGGACGTTTAAAAGAAAAAGAATATCTGAATCTAGAGCTGGACGATTAATCGGATGTTAATCTGAATTATGATGTTGGCTTTTCATAAAAACAAGATAATCGGTATAAAAATATCTCATTTTGTGTTCATTTTCGCTACAAAGCTTTCATTTTGTCTCGTGTTATAAATCAAGCGCACCCCTTTCCTTTACAGCGGTGCACTTTGTCTCCTCCCTAAAAGCTCAGACTCACAATCAGGAGATCTTGTTAGATATTTAGACAGAAAACAACAGAGGCACTCTGTCCTCAGGAGAAATATTAATATCAGTTTATCCTTTGAACAGACTGGGCAAAAAATAGACCATCAGGGTCTGACAAACACACATTCAGTCTGGATTATATACAAACTGAGTTTTAATCTACCAACGCCTGTGGAGCAGTATATAACCCATAGAGGGCGATAAAAACAAAAGCATAAACCCCATACATGTCAGAAAAGTACAAAAACATCCACTAACAAAAGGAACAAATCATGACGGTGAAACCCAAACTGATCAGACTGGTTTGAGCCAAGATCTTGGGCTTCAAGATCTACTTGGAGGAAGTAAAAAGTTTAAGTAGGTGAACCTGTGGAAGGATTATTAACAGGTGGAGCTGCCTTTGTCTCCTCTCTCTCTCACCTGGTCTGACCAAAAGGGACTGAGAGTTGGTTTGCTGTTGGCTCTCTCTGTCCATGTGGAGTCTGAGGGCCAGCAGGTGGTGGTTGCTCTTCCAAAATGGGCTGTTTCAGAAGCACTCGCTGGCCTGGGAATCGAACTCGATGCCGGACCAACCTGCGTCACCTCCACTTCTTTTCCTTCCCACTGTCGCCAAGTGCTTGCTCATAGGGGGCCATCTGACTGTTGGGATTTTCTGTCTAATATTGTAGGGTCTTTACCCTAAAATATACTTCTTCATAAGCAACCAGCACCACCTGAACTTCTTTTCTTTCTTTTTTAACAATTTGTGCTGCAGGTCGTGGAGCTTTCTGTTTCTTAGGGAGGAAACGGGGTAAAGAGGGGCAAAGCAATAAGGTTTTAACTGGTAAAGGTAGCACAAAAGTTACTGTCACATGTTTTGCAGCAAAAAATGTGATTACTTCCAGGATTGTCCTGGCATGTAAGCATGTTTAGTCCATGTACAGTTAATGTAATGAGGCTGTGTTACCATATCTGACTTAAATTTGCATTTTTTGGTTTATATTTTTAAAGAATCCAGACTGAAACCCTGATATTTATTCTGTGACCTGCTAAAAATTTAATTTGCTCATTAAATTTCTTTCTCTCTTTATCTGTGTTGGGCCTGTGGGATTTAGATGGAGGCTGTGAAGCTAGAAGTGAGAGAAAGTCCAAATGATATTCATTAATGAGTCCCAGTGTTTCTGCTGTGAGGTCCTCTCCTTGGTTTCCAGGCTTGGCGGAGGGGTGTGTGTGCTGCCTTTCACTGAGAAGGAAACGTGAGCCGCTTTCTTTGTTTCTCTCGACTGAAACGGAGGAGATTTTAGTCGCTTCGCTGCAGGAAAAGTGACCGTGCAGACACTTATGTTTAATGTTACAGATTTGGAGATGTTAAGACTCAACCCCCTGCTGCAGAGTGTCACAGAGCAGTGTGGGATATTAGGGAACAAAAACTGCTGAGCTTTCATTAAATCAGCTAAATATTAATTTTGAACAGATTTGTTTTGATTATCTGTCCTTGATTTGTGCAGACAAAAGAAAACCCTCAGTTATTCTTAACAGACCAGAGCGAGTGACATTAAACTGGTTTGATGGGCTCATGAAATCGGTACCTGCCTGAGCTGACGGCCTTCATCTCTGGGGTCACATGGTTCGGCTTTCATCTCGGGAGGCCCCTCAGCTTTGAAAAAAGAAAAGACCCGACCCCCTTTCCTTTAGGAAAACATGATTACCATTCACCCCAAGCCTCCCTTTACATGTTAAAACTGTAAATATCTTAAAAATGTCCATAAAGAAGCAGAGTAATGGACAGAGAAATATACCCTGTATTTGAGGTAATTCCCAGGGTTTCCTGTGAATTACCTCAACAGAAGGAAAGGTGTATTTATTATCCATGTAAAAATGTCAACTTTAATGACTGAATGAATGACATCTAATGACTGAATGAGTCATAAACATTTATAGGTTCCTGTTCACAGTGCTGTATTGCAGTCTTATGCACACTCTTTCAGATGAACTGGTACTGTGGACTTATTTCACTCTTGGCCTGATTGTTGATGAGGATTGGTGAAGATTACAGAGCAGTCAGCCTATTAAGGGAAAGATGTCATTTAAAAAAAAAAAAAGCTCATTGACAACATTTGTGTCAAGGCTTTAGTGCATTTTAGCTGTGAGTTTGCACACAGCAGAGGAGTAGGAAGCATTGCACTGGCCTGGAAAACAGGGACACAGACAGATAGGAGACGAGAACAGAAAGGAAGAGAGAGACTGAAAAGCATGGAAGAGTAAAACAAACTGGGAAGAAGTCAAAGCGAAGAAGTAGTGTCCTTACTCTGGGAGCCCAGGGCTCTTATTTTGTAGGAGCAGTGTCAGCTGTCGTTCCTACAGTCACAAGACCGGGTTGGAGGGGGAGGGAGGAGGCAGGCAGCAGTGCATCAGCTCTGAGTCGGTGACAGGACGCCGCCGTTTCTCCTCAACCGTTCCTCCTCTTGTAGATCCACAGGGGAAGGTATCGTCTCTGCAGGCAGGCTGGTCTGTGCAGGTAAATAAGAAGAGTCTGAGCATTTTTCATTGAAAAGTAAAGACCTGTTGTAACGATCTGCAGAGTTCAGGGAGAATATTAAGCTGTCTATCTTCATGTAAGAGCTGATTAATTAAACAACTTTGTGCTTATAATCCTCGATAATTACATCATAATTAGGACCTGAATGCCACAAGTAACTAAAGCTCAGTGATGCATGTAATCCTCCTGCTCTGCTGCTGCCTGTTGCAGCTGAAATATTTCAGTCATTCCAGCTATTTTGGTAGAAATGATTGTTTTAATTTGAGGAAAACTGCTGCTTTCCACCAGCGTCCTGGTTCTTGTTGCTGGTACTCAGGTTGCAGCTTTACCTGTTAGTGGTTGCGGGGCTGTTTTGTAGAGGAAGATGACCTGTTAAGTCTGGCTTTAACCTGATTTGAAGCAAGTTCTGTTTCTTAAAGGAGGTTTTAAAGAAGTAATAAAAGCAGCAGCTGGGCTAAAAACAGAAAAATGTAATGAGATAAAGTATTTGTGATTTTAAAAACTTCAGAGGAGGAGAGTTGAAAGCAAATTAAAAATGTGTATTTTTAACTGACATTAAACAGAAACTGATCTAATTGTGATCACTTTGCTCTCTTGTACACAAGGGCTCTTGTAAGTCAGAGGTATACCTTAGATTCAGTCCATTTAAGCCTTTATGAGTAATTAACTGATTTACTGCTGTATTCTCAAAGCAGCCATAACGCAGTGAAGGGATGCTAGCATTGATCTCAGGCATGTGATCTCTTCTCATAGTTGTACTGAAGCCTTGCAGCTGGCACAATGCAGTGCTTTTTATTCCAGATGGAGCTAAACTAGAGCATAAATAACTGTCTGCGGGTCAGAATGTCATTTCTGTGGTTTTGTTCAAGGATGAAAGCTTTTATTTTCTGCCCAGGATCTTTTGGTTTCATATTTTGTTGGCGGTGAGGTTGCCTGAATCCGGCTCTCTGGGCTTTCTGGCCTCTCTGTGTGACGCACACCGCCTCAGGAGGACCTGCAGGTGGGAGGTGCTGACAGATGAGGCCAGGTAGAGGCTGCCAGCAGGACTTAGGTTGCACAGTTGGAAAGCTCGTGAATAATGAAGACTGCGCAGAGACCGAGAGGACACAGTGCAGCACAGAGACTCCCCCAGCTGTTTAGAAAACAGAATGATAAAAGAGCAAAGACAGATGCAGTGGTTACATAATACTTACCTAATGTGATGTTTGAGTATGACATATGTCATATATTATTTAATAAAAAAAAAAAACATGATGAGCGATCTTAAACATTTGGCCTTTGACCTCTGACACCACAGACATTTAAAGGTGCAGGAATGCAGTTTTTCAGGCTTTAAAACTTTAAAAATGTCTGAGTGAAGCTGTGAGGTTTATCCAAACCTTCACCCAAACACTGACCCACAACACAACAGGAACCGTCCTCTCCACAGAGACAGGAGGACCCCAGACAGGAAATGTTTACTCCCAACAGGAAGTGAGACTGAATGACCCTAAAAACCTGACAAGTAAACACAAACAGAGCTGCACATGTACAGATCTTTGATTTAATTCAATTCTCTGTATTTTCTTTTCTTTAATAAATAAATGTCCAAGTGTAATATTTTCATTTGTTTAATCAGAATCAGTTTGTTACGCACCCGGCATAAAATATAAAGGGAGTTCCTACCCTGGTCCTAAAACCAGAGTCTAACTACAGGTTTGTCAGTGAAGTGTGGTATTTATTTAATCACACTCATGTAAAAAGGAAGGCGACAGTAACTCACAGCATTTTACTCCAGGGTGGGCTAAAAATAATAAACAGAACAGAGCTATTGCTACATCAGCCTAAGTAAAAAAACAAAAACAAAGACATGTCATCAGCCTGACTCCCTAAAATACACCAAAGCAGGAGAAAACGGCCCTGCACAAAAGGCAGTTCACCCCTTCTGCTTTAGCCCTCTATACAGTAAGAGTGACTTAATCTGTTTACCCAAGAAAACACACAGTGAAAATCAAACTACACTTGACACTGGACCTGACAAAACTCAGAGCTTTCCTCAAGAAACACAGAGTGAATACGATGGCTTCTGAAGGACGAGGTCGGGACCGAGATGCTGCTGCTGTCTGACAACATGGAAGTCTCCTTTTAGGGCCAGTGTGAAAATCTGATGATGTTTTAGATTGTATTTATGCAGAAATATAGAAAATCTTTTCCTGCAGCTATAAGTAGTACCTCTTTCTTAGCTCAGTTTCAGAGAGTTAAAATAAAGAAGCCAGAGGCCCTTTGTGCTTTCCGAGCTTTCTCCAGCGATGCTAAAACCAACAGCAGTTTGAGTGTTTTTATGAAGCTTCCAGCTTCTCAAACGTACAGATTTGCTTCTTTTCTTTAGTTTTATGTCATTTCAAACTAAATTTCTTGAAGTACCTCTGTACAAAACGAGACATTTTTTCAGTGTTGACCCACTGTAACTCCTTTTCTTGACTGGACTGTAATCTGGTGAGAACGCTGACTGAAGCCTGATATTTCTGTGGGAACGTCCCTCCCTTTGTTGTTGCAGCTGCTTGAGGTGTGCAGGTGAATGGCAGGGGGTGTCTCCCACTTTATTCATTCAGCAATAAAAGGCCTGAGTCATTGTCACAGGTTGAGGTTTACCTTTAACCCATGGCTGCGTGATCATTTGATCGTTATTTTTAATGCCGAAGGCTCCAAGCGTGAGCAGGAGAGGAATGAAAGGTCGATTTGATCCGTGCAGGAAGTGATAATGTGATAACGTGAGTTTGTCCTCCTAAAACTCTGCTGTGCTGCTCTCCCACGCTCCCCGACTTCTTCCCAGGTCTGTGACGTAACACCTGCACTTGTAAACGCCTCACCTCTCCTCAGTCATTTTGTAAATTTGCATCAGGGCGATCAGCTGTCAGACTCCATCAGGCTCCGAGCTCCCAGAGGCTTTGAGACGCTGCCAGGAGGAAAGCTTGTGACCTGGCATGGCGAGGAGGTGCACAATTAGTCACAGTCACTTTGTTAGATTTGAAGATTACGATTATCACTCGTTACTATTAGTCTGTCAGACAGGAGCAGTCGTTAGTCGCTCAAACAAGGCAGTTTTCAGAACTGATTGATCATTTACAAACCTGTACCACACAAAAATGTCAAATATCTGCTGAAATGGAGGTTTCATTATATTGGAACCTTTTTATATAATTGTAAACATTATCAGAATGGATATTCATCACTAATTTTAGTGGGGAAAAAAACAATATATATTTTCATTGTTTTCATGATCATGATAGCAGCTCCAATTCTGTTTAAATATTATTTTGCAAAATAAAATAAAAAATACAGATACAGCTACACATTTCATATTGCATCAAACAGTAAAGATATATGTTCAGGGAGACGACACAACTCCCAGACGCTGTGTCCCCTCACACCAGCGTTCATCCATCAGAAGTCTCTGGTTCCTCTCGGTGGGCCAGTTTACATCAAAACCTTTGGGAGTCATTGACCTCCAGACACTCCTCAGAGCTGATCTGTCTGCATGTTGATTCCCTGGTTTTTCATTCTGCACATGTCCTCTAAGATTATGTATTTACTTTTGTTGGCCTAATATGCAGTGCCCTGAACCCATATTCATATCTATTACATATCGATACACATTCATAATGTGGCTCTAAGGCGTGTGTATAGTGACACTGAGGGCACAGTGTTTTTGTTTCCAGTAAAGCAGTTAATAAAATAATGAGGGACAATGAAAACTTGTTGAGGTAGTTCACTTGTTTAAAGGCCTCTGAGATTGTCAGATATTCAAAAGGAACGGGTATAAACAAGACAGAGCAGTGCAATAAGAGAAAATGAGAAAGCACAGCTAGTATTCATGTAGTGATACTGCAGAAAATGTCTGTTGAAAATATTTGGAATCAATACGTATTGAAGAATTGGTATTTTTGGCAGCACTGATATGAGTTCTTTCAATGTGAATGTTTTATTTTTATTGCAGTTCATGACCTTCTGTGTGTCCTGACTGTCTTCCTCTTTCTCCTGCCTGTATACTGGATGGATGAGGATGTAAAATGAAGTGTGTGTCATGGCTCTAACTGTCAGGATAAAGACCTAAACTGTGGGGTAACTCTGCCATCTTGTGGAAGCAGAGTGGAGCTTTTTGACACATACCGTGCAAAGATCTCTATTAAAATTAGACTGAGCTATTTCTGTTGTGTGACCTTGAAGGTGCTGATGAATATAAACAACAATGAGATGGATTCTGGCTGACCTTACATCAGGGGAAGTCCTGTGTTTTCTCTTCAGGGGTTGAAGGTAGTGATTCTCTGTGTGCATTCAGAGCTGCTGCAGCTGGTCATGAAGCTGCTTTTAAAAATCTAATGAAGCACAGTCACTGTGAGACACACAGTCTTTTCTAGCATACATAAAATGTTAAACTCAGTTATCAGTTCCAAACCTCTGAATCACTGATTTTTATAGCAGATAAAACAGGTCTGGTGTTTATTCATTTTCAGCTGTTGTCTGTTGAAGGAAAAACTTACGAGCCAATCAGAGCTTAGTATGTAGGTTTATGAATGGAGACGTCATATTTCATCTAGTCTGAGCAAAATTTAAAATTGTGCTGTGCCTGGGTAGTGGAGGATTTTTAGTGCCACGTTGTTGTCTGTTTTGTGTGTGTTTGTGTGTGTGAGAGCGAGAGAGGGGGATTGTGGGAATTTAACTAATTGAAAGGCTACAGAGACGAAACTGCATGAAGTCCTCCAAAAAGCCAACAGTGTGTAACCAGTGGCCATGATGCTATGAGTCAGTTGATGCTGATTGGCTAGTTGAACTGAACAAGAAATGGAACGATTGTCACATACTTGGGGGGGGGCAGTGCTAGCCCGTCCGAGCCAAAAAAGACATCACCACTGCTGGCACACGGTGGACTTTGGTGTCCTTTACGCCTGTCATGCATCTTCTGATTTTTGTGTACTGGTGCACGCAACACGACCAGCGTGGCAGGGCTGGAGGCACGAGCAGGCAGGAAGGTCGGTCACTACCAGCCTTTGTATGGCACATTACTGCAGGAGATCAGAGATTCCCAGATGGCACAGAGAGATACTGCAGCAGTTAAAAAAGATGAGACCTTTTACTGAAAACACCATTGCCATCACTTTTCTGTTACTATTCCAGCAATACTGCAGCAGATCAGACTCACCTCAAGCACGATTAGAAATGGTTCTAATTAGAGCCCGACCGATAAGGATTTTTTAGAACAAGAAGTCGTGGATTGCTCGTTTATGCTCGGTCCGACTCTGCTTAGTTCAGCTTGTTGTTGTTTGTGGCTTTCCAAGCACGTGTTGCCAACAGGAAAGCTGCAGACTGCCCTCTGGTGGACAAACTATGCAACATCAACACTCACAACATGGTTGAAGGGTGTTTCTCCCATCTCTTCTTTACTTAATTACTTAATTTTCATTTATCGGCCGTTATAAATGCTGATACCGTTATACCGGCAAATTAGTTCTAAGGCTTTGATGACCTCATAGTTTGTGCGAGCAGTGACCAATGCTTCAGGCGTAAGTGTCGCTTAAGACAGATGCAGCTGTGTTGTTTGGCGATTTAAAGAAACAACTCCTACATCACTGTGAAAGTGCTGGGTTAACTGGGTCCTTCTCACAGCTTCAAATCACACTGAGAGAATTTCACAAGCAAGTGTTTATTCATCATGGAGTCTTTTATTTTGGAAATTGACCTGATGCTCCATGTCATCCCTGTGTCTGACTTCCTGCCCTCCTCACCCGCTCTGTGCAGCTTGACGCCACTTCTGTGAAAAATGGAGTCAGAACGGAGAGCTGTGGAATCTCGAGTATTGGAAAGAGCTGGAATGCAATGCAGATTTTTCCCTTTCTACTGATTAGTTTGAACAAAAGCACAAAATGACTTCCTGTCCAAAACCTTATGAATGAAACCTTATGCATTATGAAGTTAATTATGAAGTCAAAGAAACAGACCTTTCAACACGAAGATCTAAAGAATTCCTGTTTTTTCTGATCTAGGAATAAGAACCTAATGGTTTATTCCCATGGTTTATGGTGTTGAATGCCACTTCACCACAACACAAACTTATAAGGAAACAGATGCAGCCTCTGTGCCCACATGACCAAAATATGCCTGTAATGCTGAAAATTACATGTTGATTAATTGTCTAGTCATATTCACACATAAGTTTATTATTTGATTACATAGCTCCTCATTTCAGTCATAAATTATCTCCTTCTTTCATGTCTCAACCTCAGATTATTCGGATCCACAGATTTTATCCACAGATTTTACAAATAAGAGTCAGAGAAATCAGTCAGCCTCCTCCTCCGTGTTGTTTGTTCCTCAGACAGAAACAGTGAAGTTTCTCAGACATGTTGAGCTGCAGTGACCTTGCTGAGATAAAAAACCGCTGCAGCTTCTGCAGGCTGACGGATGAACCTTGGTGGAGGCTCTACGGCTGACGTTAACACCGACAGGGGACCGGCTTCCTCTGGAGACCTGTCCCTCCCTCCCTCCCTCTCTCCTCTCTCCCTCCCTCCCTCCCTCTCTCCTCTCTCCCTCCCTCTCTCCTCTCTCCCTCCCCCCCCCCCCCCCCCTCCCCCCCCTTTCCCCCCCTCCCCCCCTCCCCTCTCCCCCCCCCTCC
>VUQI01003380.1:0-10143 GCA_015106735.1 Paratilapia polleni | reverse complement strand
AAATGTTCCAACATGGGCAGCACAGTGGTGTGGTGGTTAGCACTGTTGCCTCACAGCAAGAAGGTCCTGAGTTCGAATCCGCCATCTGACCAGGGCCTTTCTGTGTGGAGTTTGCATGTTCTCCACGTGTTTGCGTGGGTTCTCTCCGGGTACTCTGGCTTCCTCCCACAGTCCAAAGACATGCGGTTAGTGGGGTTAGGTTAATTGGTAATTCTAAATTGGCCGTAGGTGTGAATGTGAGCGTGAATGGTTGTCTGTCTCTTTGTGTTAGCCCTGCGACAGACTGGTGACCTGTCCAGGGTGTACCTCGCCTCTCGCCCTATGGTAGCTGGGATAGGCTCCAGCCTCCAGCTGTGACCCTGTATAGGATAAGCAGAAGAAAATGGATGGATGAAAAGGTTATTACGGTCGGGTCATACTGGGATTGCTTCTAAGTCCGCATGTTGCGGAAAATCTATTTCAAATGCAGCCACGTTGTGCAAATTTAGAGCATTTAATGACAGGAAATTGTCCCTGCAGTGTATGAAGATTGTTTTGGTTTTCTATCACTAGAGTGTTTGTTTTCATATCTCTAACTCTACTTTTTATTTTCCACTGCCTAACTCTCCTCTTAAACCCAGGCTCAAAGATAGTTTTATTGATATCTATAAAAATGTCCTTTTTTCTCAATTAAGTGGCCCATTTTCCAGCCTTGTGCTCCATAGATCCCGAACATTCGATCAGCTAAGGAGGGGAGGATGAGTAATCATATTTATTGGTCTTGAACAAAGCCTGGGATTGCATGGTGATGTCACCACGGAGACGGTGTGGTCCAGTCTGTCTGTCCACCTGAATAATATGTTCTCTTTTTTACTTTCTGGTGGCATCAATCAGACTGGTATCAGAGTCTGGTTATTAAACCTCCCTGTTTGCCTCAGTGTGCCCTGACTGGTCTCCCGTCCCCAGCTAACCTGTTCTGCTTCGTCCCTGTGCTCTAATCTAATCCTCTCCTCTAACACAATTACCTAATCCCCCCTCCTGCAGAGGCCGAGGGGTTTCCTCCACAATCGCCGCCTTTATTCCCCTCCTGCTGCACAAGCCGTGAACGTTATTTGACGCTGAAGTTGTGTTGCTGCATGAGGGGGTCTCTGGGGCTGATGTGGTGCTGCTGGCGGTCGGATTGAGTCATTTGTTGATCCCTTTGACTCCTTGTAACCAGCAAAATCACTCTCTATGCACTGCATCATATACCTGAGAGGATCGAGTGGCTTTGAAATGGAGGTGTGCTGTGAGATGAAGTTACTGCTGTGTGAGGCTAATATCAGAATGACGCTGTCCTGCGTCATGACTGGACGATTATTAGGACAGCTAATGGATATTTTGGTTATTTTCTGTCATCAGTTTTGTTATAAAAACCAAAAAACATTCATAAACCCAAAATTGATATTCACAGTCGTATTTCAAAACTGGGGGATTTCCTCCCATAATTGCTTCTTTTGTTAACCCTTTGCTGATGTAAACACATACACAGTTTACCTAAACTGTCTCGATGCTGCTCTCCCCGTCTCCGGCCTTCCCTACGCGTTGAAGGACGCATTTCAGTTACTGAAGTGATGATTATTCGATTAACAAAAATGAGCGTCTCAATCGAGTTTTAAACGTTTATGGTTGAAGTGGTTGAAACGTTAGAACATTCAGTCCTGAACTATTTTCTGCACAGTTAAACGGTCTCTCTGTGTAACAGTGTGTACCTCAGCTGTCTGAGCATCATGTTTTTTCTTTGCCGGCTTTGTTTGACTTTATGTAACCACATTTTTTTCCTCTATAATCTCATTTTCACGGGAGCCAAGAAACCGTCTTAGTCACAGATGTAATAAGCCAAACAGTATACAACAGTGCATTCAAGCTAAAAATAGTCATAATTACTGACGATGCAGTCCGTTAGCAAACCAGCAGGATTAGGGGGCAAAACTTTAAAGAAAACGCTGCTGAACAAAGACTGCTGCTTATTGAGCCCCTCTCAAGAGGACTTGAACAGTGAGCACTTCAAACTGTCAGCTCATTCAATTACAAATCAGTTTGCAGAGGGAGCAGAGGACATCATAGAATGAGGGAAGCGACTCCCAGAGCAGTTCAGATCGGTTCAAGGGACTCCGTTCGCCTTTGTGCTTTACAGTATCTGATCCAGTTTAGGAAGTAAGTAAATAGGCACTTTCGCACTGCAGGGACTTTTTCATAGATCCTCCTTCTTAATTTGTCTTGTACTGGAACAAGGAACTTTCAGAGTCCCCAGAAACCCATTTTGTTTTTTTGTTTTTTAATTCCTACTTCAGGGTAGGTAGATTTTAGTGATTGCTATAGATGCTGTTGCAGTACCAGCAATCAGCAAATTTTACATAATCAATGTAAACATCAGCTGTTAAGCAAAATTTTCACCTAACTTTGGAACAAAATGGGGAAAAATGGAATTCCAAGCTTTATTAAGTCAGTAGGAAGTCAAAGGATGAAATACAATGCAGTTTACCTTGGACAGTGTTCAACATGACGTTGTTTCCCTACTGGAGCACCAGGAGAGAAGATCAGTTTTACTGACCCACAAAAAAATCTAATTTATTTACCTTCTGTACTAGATAATCTATAAGAATATAGCATAATTTATTAGTAGATTTATATCTTGTATTATAAACCTATATCAGAAGAAAATGTAACTATCCATCCATCCATCCATCCACCCATTTTCTTCTGCTTATCCTATTCAGGGTTGTGGGGAAAATGTAACTAAGGCTTTAAAATAAATGTAGTGGAGTAAATGCTGAGCCCTTTAGACTCCCCCCTGCATGCTGCAGGTATCTCTGCTAGAAAGAGAGACAGGGTGGCTGCTGTCAGCCTGCAGCAAAGGTTACAAGAAACCTCACAGACTGGGCCAGCATACTTTTTTACTGGCCCCGGCTGCTGCCAGTTTGCTTTTAGCTTCCTCTGTGCTATGTTAGCTCTGCCACTGGCAACCTGTACACTGCTGCTGACACCTGGTGTAGTAAACAGAACAACACAGAACTGAAGTGAATGGATTGACATGTTACTACTGATACCCGATCCAGCTGTATGCGTCAGGATCAGACTGATATTCAATCCAAATATCAGATCTGTGCATCCCCAATAAACACACACCTCCATCCATCATCCATTTTGTTGTGTTTTTAGTTGTTGCTATCCCAACCGCACAGTAACGGTGTGAATGGAAACAGGAAAAAAAAAACCTTGACAGTGAGTGTAGCTCCCCAGTGGGCAGCTGCCCTCAGGGAGTACCTAGAAGTGTTTGGTTTTAAAAGTACCTAGTGACGGAGAACTCAGAGACTCAGAGCTGCTGTAACAAAATCTACAAACCTTGTTCTTTCTCATCTCGTTGTCATCTGATTGTCCTCAGCGCTGTCGGTGACTCAGCCTAGCTTGTGAGCAGTTCCAGATGAATGACATGATACCACAGTACAGCTCCGGTTGGCTCCACATGGAAGAAATGATCTCAAACACAATCAGAAACAAACAAACCAAAACTGGACAGTACACAATGCTGGATTACAGTTTCCTCTGTGCATGTCTCATAGTCTAATTATATCCCCATGACCCAGATTTACAGTGAAGAAAAAGTGACTTCAGTCAGCTTTCTGTGGCCTGAGTCAGGGGGAGATTTTTGATGTGCTCTTAGTTAAGATAAGCACTGACAAGCGGAAGTTTGGCTAAGTGTCGCGGTGAGAAACAGGAGCCGGACCGTCCGACTCGGCACAGAGGAGCTTTTGTTTCTGGGGTTCATTTTGAAGAGAGAGAGTCGAGTAGCCGAGAGCTGGATCTCAGCAGCAGACAGAAACTGGAATGTCAAGGCCAGACGCCCGGAAAAATACTCGATTCTCCAGCTTCGCTCAAATTGCCTGATTCTGCACTTGCTGTCTGTCTGGGGCAGCCTGTTTATCTGAATCAGTCTTACATAAGATTGAACATTTAAATACAGAAGGGATTTTTTTTTTTTTTTTTTTTAAGAGAAAGGGGTATGGTCTAGGGCAGACATTCTCAAATTTAAGACTGCCACGAACCTCTTTGAAATCTAAAAATCTGCAAACCTTTAATCACAACTCTGTCACAAGCCCACAATGAAGTGATTCCTTCTTTATGTTTTCATTGATTCATTTTCGTCTTCTGACGATTTGCTTGTTTAGGTTGATTCTCCATTAACACCTTTACTTCTGTCCTCTGACAGAACTATAGGTGTAAATGTATTTGCTTTTCAGACCCTGAGGTCTGAAAACATGGAAGTGCCTTAAACCTTGAGTCTTTCTAATGGCCAGCATGGGGCAACTCCTCTGGTTTCCCAGAGACTTATAATTGCATAGTAGTCTATGGAAAAGTGGCCCTCGGTTCTCTTGATCTGTGACCTCAGTAAACAATTTCCTGATGACTTTATGGGCTCAGTCGCTAGTTTCAGGTCTTACTGAACACTAAACAATTTTCATTTTCTAAATTATTATAAATTATGGTCATTATTATAGTCAGAAAGTGTGATAAATCAGTTGTGTTGTGTTTGACAGGTTTTTGGCCAGTGAGCACGTAGTGTCCCTCGGTTTCACAAGCTCTCTACGGGGAAGTTGAGCAACATTAATCAACCACGTGGACGATGTTTAGCCACAGTCATCTTGTTTTAATGGGTACATTTTTTTAATTAGCAGCACAGAACAGCACATGAGACAAAAACTGGAAACCTATAGTAGAAGGTTGCTACTTGACTCGGATGAACAGAAGAAAACATGCGAGAGAATTCTGAGGGTTTCTTATCAGCAGCAACAAGTTGCATGCATGCAGTTTAAATCTTGCATTATTAGATGAGACAATTGAGCCAGCCTGTTGCTGCATCAAGACTGAAAGCAGGGGGAAACTGTAGACAGTATATAAAAGGTGACATAGCCACCATTACGTCACCTATCAGTGTTTTTAAGCCATCTTAACCACTACCGTGTTGGTTTTTTGGATCCAGAAGTGACAAGAGGGTGGAGTGGTAAATTATTATCTAACGCTAGCTAGCTTAGTATGAGCAAGCTGGATTTATGAACTGCACAGGTGCAATGCACCGACACCAACAGCTAATAAGTGCTTAGTAAGAGACTAATAAAATTATAGTATTTCACTCCCCTGAACTGAACCACAGGCTTCTTGGATGGGCCGTACCACATAGCAAGCCATATCAGTAGTATTTATAATGCTCCAACAGCACAAACATAGTGTAGAGGTTCACTTCAGTGACTCAAATTAGCAAAGGTGAGACCTAGCAGACAGCCAGCGGCTACAGCTGCCTGTGTCGGGACACGTGTCAATCACAGTGGCTTTAAGTCGTTACAGCATCCAGACAGATAAGATATAAAAATTCACTTGTAGAGTTAGTATATAGGAGGAAACTATCCACAGAGACCAAAACCTTTTGATGTACCAGGCTGTTTATTTCTAATGAAAAGTTGGTCAGTTTAACATGGGAGTCTATAGGGATTGGTTCAGTTTTGCAGCCAGCCTCTAGTGGCCACTAGAGGTACTGCACTTCAGTGTTGGCTTCATTTTTCACCCTGAGAGGATGCCACTTGGAAAAAAAAAAGTTGACATTGATGTAATCTGTGCAGAAACAATATTGCATTGCTTTATTTTAGAGCATTAGAGGACATTGCTTTTTCTTCAGGGGAAAAAAACAAAACAAAAAAACAGCCGACTGATATCCCTCTGCAGCCTTCAAAACCTAGCAGAAACCTGTGAGGTCAGGTTTGGATTTTGGTCCAGGTATGACGGTACTAACTTTAAAATGTTTTAAGGCACCAACAGATGTGACATTTCCTGTACTATTTACATTGTATAGACATTTACAGGATTTTCTATCATCAACTGTAAGAACCAACAGACGAACAGAACTATTAGCCTAGCAGAGACGCAAAGCAGATATGAGCCTGTTATGTTTAAAGCAGCTATTTTTCTTTATTGAGTGAGTTACAAAGTGGGTCAGAGCAGGAGAGAAGGTTCTGGAGGGATTTGATTTAATTCGGTGGGATTAACTGGGAGCAGACGGGGGGGTGGAGGTCTTTAATGCGCTCTGCGTGGACACAGCTGAGAGGTTTTGCTTTTAAAGAAGCAGCGTTTAACCCTCCTGCGGGACAAAATGATTAAAGTACATGTTATTTGAGAATTAATTGGGGTTTATTTCACTCTCTTTTTCTAGCCTTACCACATGTTTCAGTTGGATCACTGCTGGTATTGCTTACCCTGACTGTGACTCTTGTGAGGTTGTGAAGAGCCACTGGGGCTGAAATGTGGCATGTTTTTCTTCTTCTCCTCCTCCAGAAGTTTCAGCCATATTGAAAGCTTGTCTTTAGAAAACGGAGTAATTCTGATAGTAACAGTTAAGTCAAGTGACATTGAGGAAAACTTCTAGAAAAAGCTAATAAGTGGACCTTGAATTTCTGCTCTTTGCATCTGATGCAGTCTTGAAGTCTGGGCATGCTAAATTACTGAAAGATAGTGTTATAGCCTTCAAAATGTATTTTAGAGATGCAATTATCGATCACATGCTTTTAACTAATCTACGAGTTCTTCAACATAGCATTTATCTTATAAAGTTCCTACACAGGGCAGATTTCCTCACAGTCACAGTGTTAAGTGATGCTTTCATTGTTTATTTTTGAACTTGGGAGCCACAGTTGAGAGAAAAATCACAACTCCAGGTCCTCTTTCAAACAAGCTCGCTTGTTCTGGAGCCTTTCCACATATCAGACAGCCCTTATCAGCAGAGCAAGTTTGCTCAGTGGAAATGTCGACATTTAAACTTTCCATGACACTGAACATCTGCATAGATATGTGCAAAAGCACCAGAGTAAACAAGAAAGTGGACTTTGAGTTGAGATTGTCTGATTAAGGGCGATATAAATTATTGAAACCAAGTAGATACTGATATTTAAGAAGCTTTAGAATCAAATTTAAGTAACCGACTGCCTGAATTACTGTGTCAACACAGTAATTGGATATGAAAATCCGATTCCTAATGAATCTGTGAGTATGCATGCCTGTTAGTGATTGATAATGGCTGTTTAGCTACAGGTGTGCGCTACTAATACCTTTCTCTCTCACAATTTTAGGCAACACACAGAAATGTTCTTAGCTCAGGGTTAAATCAAGGTTTTGTTTTAGTGTTCATGGAAAAACTAAAATTTGAGTGAGTCAAATTAGTAGAAAATACAAATAACTAAAAGGAACAGAAAAAAAAGTAAACCTCCTCCAACTTTGTCATGCACAGTCATTCCTGTCACTTTGAATCTGCTTTGACACTGTAAACAAGCCAACTTAAAAAAAACAAAAACAAACCTGATTACAGGAAATGTAGATTGAGGTCATCTCCAAAATGTAATTAGAAGTTCAGTGACCCACGGCTGCTCTGTCAAATTAATTCCTCAGCAAAATCTGTTTATGTCCAAAGTCAGGTTTTTGCTGGAAGAAGCACAAAGATAAAAATAGATCCTTTGTGTTGTTGGTAATTTGGAAAAGAATTGATGCAGAAACTGCTGAAAAAAAAGGTAACTTGGCAGTAAAGGGGGGTGATTTTATATATTTTTGTTTTAAAGATAAGAAGCAAAGGAGGATTGTTAAAAGGAATCCAAACCAGATATTTGGAGCTAAATCAAGATTCATTAGTGCTGATTGCTGTTCCACTCATCATTGTGCCCTGTCATTAAAATATAAACCAACTTTCCCCAGGCACATATGGGTGTCTCATAGAGCATCGGTTTTATTTAAGAAAGCTTAAGCATGTACCTGTGTATCTTATCAGCTTTCTAAAGTATTGATGTCTTCATTTAGACACTTCTGGCTTTTAGTTATTCTCAACTTCACCAATGGAACCCACAAACATTTAACTGGACTCAAGGATGATTGGTTGATTTTGGTAGGCAAAGGACAATGCCACTGCGACAACAGTTTCATCTAATTCTTGTTAATGTGATATATCAGGAACTCCTGGATGAACTTTCAATGCATCTGTCAACATTACGTATCCTCAAGGATGAGCTGATTAGATTTTGGTGGTCAAAGGTCATGGTCACCGTGGTGCCCTCTGATCTGTCCAGTTTTTTTGAATGTGCTATCAGGAATGCCTCGAAGGACTTTCAGTACATCTGGTACAAACTATTCCTTAGACTCAAGGATGAACTAATTAGATTTTGGTGATTAAAGGTTAAGGTCACTGTGGCAACCTTAAATCTGTGCCATTGTTTTGAACATGCTGTACAGAGAAGACCTTTCAGACGGACCTTCAAGACATTTGGCACAAACATCCACTTGGACTCAGGGATGAACTGATTAATATTAGATGGTCAAAGGTCGAGGTCACAGGCAGTCCAATAACTGAGTGTTCAGGGTGCTTACCCAATTGTTCTCTAAATTAAAACCAACCAAAGCAAAAATATTGGAATCAGCTATCAGACAAATTATTTTAAACATGAGTTGGCCCCAGAAATTCACTATCAGTGCATCCTTAAGTTGCATTCTCTTAGAGAAGAAACGTTGCCATTTGTGTCCCGACACTTCAGCTGCTACAAAAGCATGCAGTGGAAGATAAAGTAATGACTTTAGAGCATAAACAAGCCTTCTCCTTGCAGAGACCACCCCTGCCTCAGTGTTTAGATGGCTGAAGAGTTTGGTTACACCCTCCTCCCCTCTTCTGCCTCTTACCCCACATCCAAATGATCTCACCTCCTTTCAGCATTCATTGTTAGCGAGGGGAAGTCACTGGCTTGTGCTGTGGAGTTGAAATGGACGCGTGCTATTGTTGGGTTTGTTCAGCTGCTGATTGTTTTTGGGGGGCAGGTTTTCTCTTTATAGTTTCCCCGACAATCTACATTTAGGCTTTGCCTCAGAGGGGATTTCTAATGGTCACTTTGGAAAAGGTGTGTTTTCTGTTGATGAACCTTACAACTTGACTCCTCCGAACACACTCCCAGAGCGCTCTTTGACCTTGAGCGGATTTGGCTGAGACCGAAGGTTTACTTCAGCCCTTACATTTATTTTAGGCTGTTCCTGTGCCAGTTAGCTGTGTTTATAAAGACTGTACACTATCAGATAGAAAGAAGGAGGTTTGTTATGTGAGATAAACATTTTTTTTAAATTTGAGTTGTTATTGTCTTTTGGAACTAATGAGAAGGTCAGCCAGCTGTTATGAGAGGGCTACTGATGCTCTAGACTCCCCTAAACATTTAACTTCAATAGAGATCATTCCTGTTTATGTCAGCTTGGGTCATTATGAGTGTGGCCGTCTTGTCAGTGCTAAGAGCTTTGTTAACTAAGTTTATATTTGTGATCAGGGGACAAGACAACCATTCAAAATCCATCAGGGAAAGACAAAAGCCAGACTTTTTGACAAGCAGGAAAATTGTGATCCAAATGCTCTCGACCTCATGGTACACCTCTCTTGTTTACTGTATTATGGCTGTTATATAAACTAATTAACACCAACATACAGAGCTGAGTCTACACAAATTTTTTGTCTGTTACGATGGACATTGTGTTAGATTAGGTGATTAAAGACTCATTAAATCAGGCATTTTTATGACTGAGGGACATGAAAGATTACATTTTCCTCCCTGATCATACACCACTATATTGCCAAAAGTATTCACTCACCCATCCAAATTATTGAATTCAGGTGTTCCAATCACTTCCATGGCCACAGGTGTATAAAATCCAGCACCTAGGCATGCAGACTGCTTCTACAAACATTTGTGAAAGAATGGGTCGCTCTCAGGAGCTCAGTGAATTCCAGCGTGGTACCGTGATAGGATGCCACCTGTGCAATAAGTCCAGTCGTCAAATTTCCTCGCTACTAAATATTCCACAGTCAGCTGTTAGTGGTATTACAACAAAGTGGAAGCGATTGGGAACGACAGCAACTCAGCCACGAAGTGGTAGGTCACGTAAAATCACAGAGCGGGGTCAGCGGATGCTGAGGCACATAGTGTGCGAGTTTCGCCAACTTTCTGTCATGGTTTTGAGTTTTGTGTATTTCATATTCTTTTGGTTTTGAGAATTGTTTATATTTGAGTTTTGTTTCTTGTTTCTTTAGTTTATTTATTATTATTACGGATATTATTCTTCGCC
>VUQI01003378.1:49930-66188 GCA_015106735.1 Paratilapia polleni | reverse complement strand
AGATAAATTTAACCACATACAGATCAGCTGTTTGTACTTAACATTTTTTGATAAACTATTAAGTAGCTTGTCACTGTGTATTTCTTTCCCCCTGTCATTGCAGAGCCTTGTTAAAAGCCTGTTTAGTGAACCTCGAGTGCTTGATGTGTGACCATTGTTAGCATGAAACTCAATTTTGTTGGCTCTCAGTGATGTCATTTTGTTTTTTCCTCACTGTAATGAATTGGAGCACTACATTGTTCTTGATATTCTTGCACTCCAGCGCGTCTGAGACAGCAGTGGTGGAGGGAAATCTTTGCTGCATCCTTGTTGATTAAAGAAACTACCAAGAACTGGCAGCTCACCTCAGTCAGACCAGGGGGTCTTTAATATTATCATAGTGTTATGTCCCTCTACTTAAGCCGGGCCTATTCAGAGCAGGTGATGAGGCTAATCGAGGGAAAAGCAACAGGAAACATCTAATTGTCATGAAATTTGATGCCTCTTTTAGCCTCTGGGCTCCAGAAAAGGGTTCCAGATAATACAACAGAGGCTTGGTTTGTTCATGGTCCGTGACCTTAAAAGTCTGCTGACCTGATCAAAGGACACGAGCAAGTCTGAACGCAGTAGAGATAGCGAACCATGAAGACAAACACCTCAGGCAGGAGAAACGGGCTGCAGTTCTCAATGACAGCACAGCATTTGGTAGATTCTGCATTTATCGCTTGATCAGCTGCCTCTCTTGACAGCTCCCCTGAGTTTTGACTTCAGCCATGTGAGCTGGGCTGTAGTTGAGGAAGGAAGCCCCCAACCCCCTTTACTCCCTACATCCTTCTCCTACCACATGCCACAAAGCCCGCGTCCTCAGGCATCAGCTATATCTTACCTGTTTGGACCTGCTGGGATTCCCTGTCCTCATAATTTTGTTTGGACTTGATGGATGATGCTGAAATATAGCACTGCCAAATATTCTTGGTATTTATCTCACCCCCACACCCACATCCAAGTTTCTTTGACACTAGAGACTGTATTTTTTATGCACTTTGAATTGCTTTGCTGCATCTGGGAGTTATTTTTTTTTTTTTTTCTTTTTCTTTTTTTTCTTTTTTGGTGGTCTGGAGTAATTCTGCCTTTTTATGGAGTCTGCATTATTGTTCGTCTCTCTTTCTCGCTCTGTCTCATCACAGCTTGAATGGCTCCCTACCCAGCAATGTGGAGATCAAGAACAACACCCTGTTCTTCAAGGGGCCGGTGACCTACGACCTGGCTGGAACATACGTCTGTGATGCAACCAATGGCATCGGGACTCGCACGGGCATTGTGGATGTCAACATCACGGGTAGGTTGATTAAGTTGGTCATTTCTCTCTCCAGTAACTCTGGCATGGCCTGATCAGTGCAGTAGCCCTCTAAAAAAAATTTTGTCAGAAAGCATCAGACCCCCCTCTGCCCAAATAAACACAGATCTCAGTGCACTTGCACAAACCAGGTGATTGTAGCAGATCGCCTGTGTACTTTGAATGTGAATCCAACTTGCCTTGCCTGTGGAGCACCCTGCTGAACAGTGTGGCAGGTTGGGTAGAAAAAAAAATCCTCTGTGTTTGTGTATCAGAGCTTCATACACTGTGAGAACCACCGCCCCCCTCCCGACCTGCCCTGTTACACATCCAAGCACATGTGTGGGAGCAACATAAAGCAGGTCTATTATGAGCACCTAAAATAACATCAAGGAAATTGGGGGTTTTAGGTGAGGGTACTGTATTGATCATAGTTTGCTTGCATCATGCTCACATCTCTCAGAGCTCTGTGCTACTTCTTTTGTCTCTTCTTCTTCTTGTCTTCTGGGGAAAATAAAATGCTGAACAAAACTGATTCAGTTTCCTTGCCTTCCACATAATTGTTGGCACACACGCACTGTGGTTCCTCTGGGTTCTTATCCATAGGAGACAATATTATGCCCTCAAAGCCCCAACTACAATTTATGCCAGATCTGACCTTGCTGTACAGACTACAAATGTGGAGATCTGCTTTTATTGGTACCAGCTGTGTGTGTGTGGTATTGGGAGACTGTCACAGTTTTGCTCTGGTCGTACTGGAAAGTCTTTTCCCCTTTACTCTCTGCGCTGCTTGGTTTCTGGGAAGCTGAGGTGTTCTAACTTGCATTGCTTTGCATGTTGACTCATGTTGTGTCTCTGGAAACGCTCTGCTTGGTGTGAAGTGAACAGCTGCGCCTTACAGTATCATTGCATACCTTTTTTTTTTTTGTTTCCTCTCTTTCAGTGTGTTATTCTCTACTGGTAAGGGTAAGGCTAAGACAAAGAAGCTTTGTAGGATGTTGTGTGATGTCATTACCTGCATTGTGAGGAGTTGCCCTCCCAAAGCAGACAGGCTAGTAGTGTGATAATAGAAGTCTCAAAGGAGCAGGAACAGCCCTTTCTTATCAAAAAGAAAATGAGGAAGTAATCTGCTGTTAGGAAATCACGGTGCACCAGCTTGTATTGAGTAACTGTGTTCCAAAGAGATGTACTGTTTGGCATAAAGTACTGTACCCCTTTTGGAAAGGCAAAACAAAGGCACCAAAGTAATTTTCTGTTTCTTCTTTTTCATTGATTGCTTAAATTAACAAACCACATTGCTATTGTCCCAGTAGTCTTTCTGTTTATTCTCATCATTTGTCTATATAATTGTATTGAGTGAGTGAGGTGAACAATGCGTTGGGTATATGTGAGAGCATTCACTTTCAGGTCGCCTGCATGCAAAATTGGAATCTAAGCATTTTGCTTTGTTTTTGTCTTTGAACATTTAGAGTTGTGAAAAAGTTTGCACAACGCTCAGCAGCACGTTAGAGGAAACATAATGACTGATTTTGAGGGTGTGAAAATACTTTTGGTTCTCAGCAGTAGGTTGTTGTTCCTTCTTGTCTCTTTGCACATTTACAACGAGAATGAATACACTCATATGACATATGATTATGCATTAAAACTAATTATTAAAATTTTTCTACTTGATGATTGGATTGTCACTTGATATTTGGAGTTATAATAACTACTGTCATGCCAAAACATGTCCCGAATATTAAATGCCACAAAGCACCTGGTGATCTATTTGTTTTCCCTGTAGTAATACACTGGCTGAATACATTGTTGTTCTATACTATTTGATGGCAAAAGCATGTTGCCAGTTCCCATAGTAACAGTCACAAGTTAAAGGGAGAACAGCCAGACTCCCCTACTCAAGCACAGTTCAGAGCCTCAGCTCCAACATGGTGCCCCGTCAAAATTACAGAATGGCTTATACACAGCTGAAGTTGATTTGAAACATTACTGTTGTTTCCTGCTGGAGGATGCACACAAACGGGGACAGAGCAGGTCTGCCCTGGTGTCTCGTGCAGGTGCAACACGGATATCTTGCAGTGGTGTCGTGCATCTGCTTATGTGTTCTTTGCTGATGGTGTGAAATGCTAGCGTACTCCCATCTTAATGTGTACTTGTCAGCATAAACTCTTTCACTCCCAAACAACACCAACACTAACCTTTACTTATACATGCAAAAGACAACAGAAGAAATTTGTGTGAATGTAGATCTAGCTAGTGGTATACTTTGCCTGGCTGACATGAATAAAAGACTGATAGAGGGGAACGCTAGGGTGGGTACAACATTTCCCTATTGACTTTTTTGAAGTACTCTTTGCAGCCTTGACATTGGTAGTGCATAATGACCCAGTGGTGGAGGTATAAGAAGTGTGCTGATTCTTCATTAACTTCAAAAAGCATCTTTGTGCCTCCCAGCTTCAGACAGGCCTGGCTGAGACATGGCAGGTGGGAGAGCCCACTGCTGGCTGCTGTTCAAGGCTGCAGCATTAGGCCTCAGTAATGCTAGCTAAGTGTTCTTTGCTGAAAGGGACCAAACTAATAGCTTCAGTGCATTTTTTCAAAAACTCACAGAGATCCTAGAGCTGACAATTTCTTGACAATTGAAAATGCAAATTAATAATTTATTTTCCTTGTTAAAAGCCCATTTTGATAGTCTTTGAATCTAGAGGCTCTCATGAGAGTTTTGTGTTTGAGTCAATAAAAAGCTATTGTCACTGATCTTTTTAGCCTTCATTAAACTGTATCACTGACAAATATGACACCCAAGCAATCTGTTAGCTTTTCACGCCACCATTATACATAGTTTTGTCACTAGCAAGATCTAGATTTATCCACATGCATACTACTAGTTGCACTGTGCATGAATTTGGCAGTAGTGCTTTTTTGTTTTCATTTTCAAGTTAATTTGTAGATTGACACTATAATGTTCACCTGCTGGGGAGACAAACCTGCTTCGTGTCAGGAAGATAAAGTGTCCATGGCAACTCATTTGTATAACAGAAAAGCTATTTTCTCACACTGGGATCAACACATGTGGAGGACTTTAAGAAAGCGTATTTTAATCACACTACTCAGTTTTCATGGACAGGTTTGTGGAAGCTGCATAACTGTCACCTAGGCAGATAGCGGGGCCACAGAGCACCTTGTTTCAATTAGTTCGGGGATAGTGTTTGCTGCGGAGATGGCATCGACTACGGTCGAGTCACATGGGCTAAAACCGCTCTCTCCAAGGACATGTGTTCTGGAGAAATGGTGTCACTTGTCAGAATCTAATGAAGCACTCTCCTGTTTTAATCAATCCTCGCTCTCAGAAAAAGAGGTGGAAGAGGAAGTCTGAGGGAAAAGGAAGAGAGGGAGGGGGGAGGATCTATAGCAAGAGAGATGAGTTTCATGTAATGGGCCTCTTCTTAGCAAATGCCTCGCTCATTTACATGCAGTTCAGAAATCTCCTGAGAGAAAGTTGACAAGTCGTCAGATCTGATTAATCAGCTAATTACCAACGGGTATCAGAGGCCATGTTAAAAAATAGAGACAATTAAACAGCCTCACAATGTAAGTTATTTTTGATGAATCCTTCTCAGCAGCCTTTAACTGTCTAATAGGAATGTCACTCAAGCAGTCACTCCTGTAAAATATTGCAGCTGAGAAAGCCACAGGAATAACGCGGTTAAACCTCAAAGATCCTCCCCAACTTGAGAGAGCAAAATCAGTCTTTCATTAAGATAATCAGCTTTTCAGCCATCAGACTCTGTTTTGTGCTTGGAACAAATCAGTGCTGCCATCTTAAATTTCTTCCCAGTGCTTAATAACATGTGATGAATGGCCATTTTGTTAGGATGGCCTTGCAATTATGTCATTATCACACCCTGAGAAAGGATCTGTGTGGTTTTATTCTTGGCAGTAGACAGTTTTGTGACATGTGGGAAAATTTCCTTCAGTGAGAGAAAGTGCATTTGTTTACTCATTTTAACCTTGATTCACCCACATAACAGCACTCATCTTTGTGAGATAGGGACCAGAGTGAGTCAAAGATGTTGCTTTATTCCTGCCATATTAGCATGATCAGCTATGAATGATGATATCAGATCAGCTTGGGGTCAGCTAGTATGTGAACCTTTGGATGATTCCCCTTACAGCTTAGTAGCGCTAACTTTCATCCTCCTTTGTCAGAGCTGTGGCACCGAGCCGCTTTAGAGAGCAGAGGTGCAGTCAGCTTTGCTACAGGGCTTTACCAGTTGGGTTAAACTGGATGGAGTGAGAGCATTCTCTTCAATTTAGCAAGAAATCGTGAGGATGGATACTTCTGTAAGCACAGGCAACCGGTGCCAACATCTGTTCACGCTTCCCTGAACACGCAATAGTTGGCTCCCGTGTGAGAAAATTAAGTTTAGAGAGAAGAGGTGGGGGAGAAATCCTAGTCACGTGGCAAAAATGATATGAATAAAACACTGAGAATCCAGTGGAAATATATCATAAAGTTATTAATGTTATTAAAATTTAGTAGAATAGGTAAAGTAGATTTCAGAAATGAGCTTCCAGGCAGACAGCATCTGGGAGAGGTTTAGAGGCAGAGGTGGAAGAGAGGGCACGAGACTGTTTACAGGACTTTATGTAACAGCCTGTGTCAACTTCTAGTGTTCACTGGTTGTCACTTTCTCTATCCTCCTAGTCCTGCAACACTATAATATGCAAAGACAGTAAGACACAGTGATAGTGAGACAGGATGACATTGATTAAAAAAAACAAACAAACCAAAAAAAAAACCACCTGTGTGGATTTTTTTATTTTTAATTTTATTGGCTGGAAGCAAATGAGACTGTTGTCAGGAGAATTCAGTGTGCCCATATAATGATTCTGAATGCTTACCACCAGCTTGGCAGGAAAGCAGCAATGGGTAGTTGGAAATAGCAGAGGGAGCTTCCTCAGCATAAATTTAAATTACAGAGAAGAAGATGTTATCTGAGCTGACATTAGATCTTATAATTGCCCTAAAATATCATTACAACTTGAACTGGATGCTAAACACAGTTTTAAATTGTACTTAGCTTTATTGGTCTAAAATTTGCAAGATATTTTTTCTCAAAGTTAATCTCTCATTTCGTTTTTTTTCCTAAGGAAATTAACAGCTCAGGATTTAACATCCAATAAAATAGATTTCAAATTTTCAATCACTGCTGTCAGATTAAAGTTCTGCTAAACTTCATTGGCTTAACATTATGATTGATTCCTCACTATTATGTTTCAGATTGAGATTTATCACATTGAGGAACAAAATTATTCTATTTTGCAGGATTTAAAAGGAGATTTTTTAACACAAAGCTCATTGCCAATAACAAAAATAATCCAGAACTCACCACATTGGCTTTGAGAAGAATTCAGTCTGCATATCTGTTATTTAAATCACTTTCTGGCCCTCCACATAACAGTAAATACCAGTAGATGTTGCTAGTGTGGTTTATTTTTATCAGCTGTGAAACAGACGTGGCGGTCAGTTCGTCACTGCGGGATCTGTTGGTTTTCTCAACGTGATAGCTCACTGATCATTTGGTGTAATAAAACTTGTGAGACTATGGTAAGAGCATCCTTGAATAAAACAAGTAACGCACCATATATTACTGACATCTAACAGCGGTGCCGCTCTGTGCAGCCATTTGTCTCTTTCTTTTCTCTGACACAGACAAGAGACATTATGATGTCAGCTTTGCAAAGGCTCCTCTAGCAATGTGAAATTTGTTTGTCTTCGCCTGTCATGGTGGAGTCTGTCTTAATCTGTGCACTATAGCACATTGCACTTCTCACATCACCGCCTGCATTATTCATAGATTCAAAGGCCACACGTGTATATCCTGTATATTATTACACTCTCACTTCAAGCAGACGCATGCTGGCAGACAGGTTAAAGGAGCATTTTCAGGATCTTGGTCTTCTGCTCCCTTTGCTAGCTTGTTATCACCCTTGAACTTCATGTGTCTACAAACCTAGAAGGGTTTTCGGTGTGCAGGCTGATGGATTGACTTCTAGCCCCCACATTCTCACTACAGGGGGGTGCTCTCTGCTCAAATCCTGCCAAGATCACACCTCATTATCCAAATGAGACATTAGCATGGCCCGCTCCCTCGCTTGCACAGCATAGGCCGCCCCATAAAGTCTCTTCTGTGTTGTGCTGTGCCAGGGGAAAGCACTGAGGGGGAAGACATTGTGGCTGCAGCTCATTTTGCATAAAATGGAGGAGAGAAAAGCACACTGTGTAAAAGGGTCTTTTTTTTTTTTTTTTTTAATTTAGAGAAGAAGAGATAACCCGGCTGGAGATGTGAAATGCAAATGTCACCAGGGGAGAGCATGTGAGAGCAGAGCAGCTGAGATCGTAGTGATTTATCTTAACATTTGTTTCTGCATGGCTTGCCGTTTCTGCTCTCCGGAGGATATGCAGAGGAGAGGGATGTGGCAGACAGATGGAGCAGGGGGATTGGCTGAGCCCCTTCGGCCCAGCTCACCTCCTCTATCCTCCTCCTCCCTGTCCACCCGTGTGGTGTTGGATCTGTCACGCCTCCCTGAGAGCCTGATGAAGTAGGTCAGACGCTGTCCCAGGGTCTGACCACTGGCTCCCGCCGATGCTTTGTGGTGATTCACTCATTACGCTTCAAAATAACAACAGGGAGAGAAAATAGAAGAAAAGAAAAAACACAGAGAAAAAAGCAGAGGGTAGGATGTTGTGGTAAACAAACAGCCCCCTGACCTCTTCCTGGCTTAACACGTACTAACATGCAGATTTGTTTCCTGCATGTCTGCTGACCCAATAACTCATCTGTACAGCACTTCGACTAAGCACTACAGCCACATGCAGATGCATTAATAATGTTACCTGAGTAAACATGATTTTTTAAAAGAGTTGCATTGGCATTTAGATGCCAGTGTAAATATTCATTGCTCATTAAAGGTGTATTAAAAATGATTATTGCCCTGTAGCACAAAATGACGAATATTATATTTGCAAGAGCTTCAGCTTGCTTTCTGAAATATTTTGGAACAGAAGTTTTTTCCTGTACTTTCAAATGCAACCTTCATGTGGGATTACTGTTCTGATTTGCCACCTTAGTCATAACAATGGTGGCTTTGTTTATTTCGACTACAAATAACCATATATGAAACCAGGGAGTCAGTGCTGTGAATTCTCAGTCAGAGATGACATGCTGTTTCTGCTGAGGGGAGATGAAAACAAGAAACAGTCGCTGTTTTTCTGACTCGATGGTCCTGCAAGTTGCTGCATGTTCACACGTTCAGGCCACAGATGATGTCAGCCGTGTTTTGATTCCAGTAGTTTGACAGCATTGCCTCCTCCGGCATATCCCATGCTTCATACCCACTGGTTTTTTACAGGGAATTGAATTTGAATTAGTACGAAGGTTTTAATGGTACGAGTGAGGTGAACTTGTGTCTCAAAAATCAGTGGTAGCAATAACAATCTATGGTGACAAATGGAAAGAAATGATAGATACTGGGAGGGAATATCTGATAGGCTGAAAAAGAGATTTGCCTCAGCCGCGATTCCCAAGGCAGCATGTTAAATTCCTGTCGGTGATGAGCTTTTATTCGTCGTGGCAGCATTACATTTCCATGACTTCACAACCACTGGCAAATTCAGACAGGGGAGTAATGAGGATCTTTTAAATCACTGAATTAATGTGTCTTCTCTGATTGTCCCTGTCCTCACTCACTCATTATGCCATTCTTTATTTTGTGTTGTCACTTCCCAACCTCTTAAGGCGCTCGCTCAATCTTTTTCCATGTTGCCACTCCTCAACTTCTTAAAGTAGCCCTCTATTTTCTTTTCATCTTTTGTTGTCAGCTGCTTGTTCCTCATTTAGTCATATTAAAACACCACTCCCAGCACCACTCTTTGAAATCCTCTCTCATTTTCCCAGCCTCTGTCATAACCTTGTCCAAGTGATTGCGCTAAGTCTCAGGAATGTTTTTACCTGTCTCTCCTCCTTTTTTCATGTGAAGACATGACTGGTGCACACCCAGTAACAGTACCTGCAAGACAGAGTTCGCTCACTTTCAAGCCCCCTCTGCTTTAGACAATCTTTTCCTTCATTATCTTTGAACATCTGCTGCTTCTACAGTGAAATACAAACCGCTGCTCAGAATGTAGTTGTTTTCGGAAGTCACAAATCATTTTCACTACAAGATATATATATATATATATATATATATATATATGCATATATATATTTTTTTCTCTGTAGCACTGCATTTGTTTATCTTAAACTCTCACTTGTGTTTTACACAAATGACTCAGATGAAGAACGCTCATCGAGTTGTGAAGAAAACATATTTTGTCACTTGAATATTTGGAGGTAGTAAATCATCCACTTGATCACGTCAGATGTGAGGGTTCAGAGTGGTATGAATAATCCAATACAAAATGGCATTGTTGCACTGTTTGAGTGGCTGCAGTATTTCATGTTATTTTTTTCCCTGTATAAATCTGTCATGGCTCAGGATTGAATTATAGCCTTTCATAGCACATCCTGCCACCTATTAATCTCAATAGTACATTTTAGTCGTTGCAGCTAAAAGTTACCCCACTATCTGCATTTTTCCTCATGGGTGCTAATAGACATTGCCTTTTACTGCCTGGAACAGTATCAGGGCTGTTGTTGTGCTTCTGAGGTATTTTTTATCTATCCATTGGCAGGTGTTGCCGCTAGCGAAGGCGTGCTAGTGAAACGCCTCCTCATTTTCCTGTGCTGTCAAACACCTACATACTCCAGCCATTTAATTTCATTTATTTTTTGATTATATAAGGTGATTAGTTTGCACCCTAGCTGCTCTAATTTAACATAAATTCACAGAGTCCGTGAACTAGACAAAGCTGCTGTGCTGGAGATATCTTCATGTATGCACAAGGCTAGTGGTGCGATCTTGCAGAGGGATAAGTACAGAGAGGAAATGTGCTGGATAACACTATGAGAGCAGACAGTCCTCTTTGCCAACATGGCGTTTTAAGTTGCAAAATAGAAGCAGTGTTCCTATACTGCACTCAGTGATCTGATGAGCAATTTCTGGTCTTTCTGAGTTTCTCTCTGTGCTCTTAAAGTGCCCTTAACACAGAGCTAGAGCTATCTAAAAACATCAGTACTCCTCCTTCCCTTCCCACTCCAGGAGAACAACTTAATACCTCCCTTAGAAAACTCCATTTGTTGTTTTTGGTACAGCAACTTGCAAAGCTTCCTCGAGGGTGGATACACCAGTCTAAAACCCACAAAAATAACTGGATGTTTACAACCTCTTTCATGTGTGTGTTTTTTTTTAAATTGACAGTTCTACAGTTATTAGTGTTGACATTCACATTCTTCAAATACAGTTGTCAAGAGGTAGCGTCACTTGATCCTTTATAGGAATGAAGACAGCAGAGATCAGAACATCTTTCACTGGTGCTGTTCTGTTGTTTAAATGGTCTGGCCTGTGTTTTTCACCTCTTTAAATGATGGTAAATATGGAGTCTTGGCAACCTTTGAAATGCAGTACAATAATCTTCCTAATTAAGATTGAATAAGGGGACTGATGAGAGCAAAAACAGATCCTAGTTACAGACGAGGGCAGTGAAGGGTAGAGGAGAGGATTACAGGAGAATATTTTTCCTTTTCTCTCTACCCCTTCAATCCTCTGGATTTTCGCCCCTCTTTGGACTTGGTGGGAGGATGTGTTCTCTAGCAGGGGTGACCTGGCTCTGCTCTCTCATTGATGTGTGTAATGAAGGCCTGTGTCTGAATAATCCCATTAGGTGGTCAGATTAAAACCTGAGCTGATATTTGAGACTGTGCCCGGCACCGCTTTAGAAATAGGAGAGCTTTGCTGTCGGCCCTGGGAGAAAGGGTCCAGAGGAAGAGCAGCTGAGGAGAGTGACTGTGTTTGGGAGGTCTCTTCTATGGACTGATAAAGTACCATTGTAATTAAAGCAGGGAGGAAAGCTTTTGTAGCTTCCTAACTTCACCCAGTACCATTATTTTATGCTTGAATTATGTTTGAGATTCATCATTCCCACTAAAGAGCATTTCTCACCATGTGTAATGGCTTTGATTCACCCGTTAAGGGCAATAATTTGAAAAAGATTTTCTGCTTAAGTGGGAAATTTGTCTTTTTTGTGTTGCTTGATGAGGATGGCAGAGATTTGCTGTTATTGCAGTGGTGTTCTGATTCACCTCTATCCGACTTACTGATTACGCGCGGGGGTAATTTATCTCCAAGGAACTCTTAGGATTGCTCAACATAAACCTTCATTTTTGCTCAATTATGACCCATTACTTGTAAATGAGCTCCAGATTTCAGAAAGACAGTTTGCCCATGCATATTATCCCCATCCCTGTTAGATCAACATTGATGCAACCCAGCTATCACTTGTTGCCTTTTACAGCCTTTACTTGTGGTCATCGGATCCAGATAAAACAGTGTTTCAGATCAATATCTAATTATGATGTGCCATAATGGGCTCGTAATTTAGCAGTAAAACAGGAAACATAGTATGAAAAGAAGATATAATATATACATTTTTAAAAAATGGCGTGAAAAGTGGTAAATGTATTGGTCATGTATTGTAACTGTCTTGACTTTTCCTGTCATACTGTACATATAAGTCTCTGGTTTGCCAGGTATGAACAGGAAGCTCCTTCCTTTGTTCCTCGCTGTTTTGTATTTCCTTTTTCAGGCCTTTCCCACACCATTTGTTTAGTAGAAATGGTGTAACTCTGTTGTGCCCCCCCCCACCTTTCTGTTGAGGATTCAGTGTTCACCATTGAAGTTAAATGTGCTTCTGCTCTGCAGGTTTACCTAAGCACTACCTATGCGCCTCAAGGCTTTGATCACATTTCAGATAAAAGTCTCTTCTGTCTGTGTGCTCTAAGGAGCTTTGCACAGTTTTTGGTTTCAAGTGAAAATGTACACATAAGGGACAGCCCTTTCATGTTAGTTTTACTGTATGCAACAACCATGCTTGAATCAGAGGTAGCTTTTTTCTTTTTTCCTGTATGTAAGCTTTGCACTCTCTAGAATGGTGGACTGCAATGCCTCATTTTAGCTTTAGAGATGGTATGGTCATGGCAGTTGTGAATTTGTATTTTGAATGTCAGTGTAGAGTCAACATATTCCTTTTATTTTTGCAAGGTGAAATCCCAGCCTTCATACTCTGGCATCTTAGTTATTATCTCTCACAGGCCATTAGTCATATTCACTCTAATCTAGACTGGAGAACATCGAGGCTTGTGATAATTTTCTCTCTCTTCTCCTCTCTCTTTACTCAATAATGTATATTTTTCATGGAAGCATATGCTGTTTTTTGCTGTGTGCTCTGCTGCTTGAATGGAAGAGCTTCATGTTTATCAGCTCTCTAAATGCATCATGGCTGTGTATGCTTGGCTGCTGATAATCATCTCTGGCAGTGCTCTTTCATTTCATTACCACTACGCCGATGATAAAAATGTCTTGTACTATTTTATGCTGGACTGTACTACAGTATATCACTGACTATGTTTACTTTGACTTGTAAGTAAAACGTGTCAACTGAAAAGCCACATTAATTGCAAACCCATCACCAAAATGGTAGGATGCTGTTTAAAATGTGAATAAAAACAGAATGAGTTGCAAGTAGTGTCATCCCTATATTTATTTGACACAAATACAAAGACAGCACATCAGCTGTTTAAAATGAGAAATATCATAGTTTTTCTTTTATAGTTTTAACTATGAAACTATAATTTTATGCTATATGAAGAGATATTTTTGTATTTTTTTAAAACGAATGTCTTCTCATCATTGCTTGATATAGAATTTTCAATTCTTAACTTGCCACATGTTTTCAGTAGGTGACAGGTCTGGGCTGTAGACAAGCCAGTTTAGTCCAAAGACTCTTACTACAGAGACACGTCTTGCTGAAATAAGCAATACCTTTCCTTAAAAAGAAGGAAAGTTTCACATGCACGGTCACCTTCAAGCTATCACAATGCTGCGTTTTTAACTATGTACTGTAACACCCCGATGTTCGCTCTCCTTTTTAACTCGAAGAATGGAGAGTTCATCAAAATGAGCATACATGGCTTCGTTTTCAACATTTGATATGTTGTATTTGTACCAGTTTCAATTAAATATAGGCTTTAAATCACTTGCAAATCATTGCATTCTCTTTTCATTTTACACAGCATCCCAGCTTCTCTGGAAATGGGGTTGTAATTCCTTCACTGTTTGTCTATTAAATTGTTTAATTTTCCTCCGCCTTCTAATCAGAGAAGAAATGATGGTTAATGCATGCTGACAAAGCTTCATTTATTTTAATGTCTTCAGTCATTTTACTCTTTGATGGTGTTATGTGGTGGACTGGCTGTTTATTTCATTATTTCCACGTCAAAAACTGCATGTGACTGTAGCTGAGCCTTAACAAAATGTCATTCAGGGCTCCTGTCGGGTTGGGAGGGGGGCTGGAAGGGGGGTTGTCATGGGGCCGGGGTCCTTCCTTTCCCCTTTGCTTTTCCGTCCTTGTCTCCCTTACTCCATCTTTCCTTAAAAAAAAAAAAAATCTGCACCTGCACAAATGCACCTCCTCCCACCAGAGCACTGACACACTCCCTTCCATCTGTCTTTTCCTACCCAGAATTCCCTAACCACCCGACTCCGCGCACTGGGATCCCACAGGAGCAGCACAATGCAGGTGCCGCCATCGGGGGTGCTGTGGGGGGAGTTGTCCTGTTGGGTCTGGCGGCCATACTGCTCTTCATATTCCTGCGCCGCCGCCAACGCACCTTCAAGGGAGACTACAGCACTAAGAAACATGTGTTTGGAAATGGGTACAGCAAGGCTGGTGGCCTGCCTGCCCACCCCCCCATCCCCAAGAACCTGCCATACCCGGATGACTCAGACGAAGAGAAGAAACCCGCCCAGATTGGCACCACCGGAGGGTTTGAGGCAAGTGAGCGTGATTTTGATGCTGAATCAGACCTGAAGAGGCCCTATTTCACTGTGGATGAAGGAGAGAGCCGAGATTATGATGAGCGGACTCTGGCTTTCCAGTATGACCCAGAACCTGAAATAGCCGATGATATGATCTCTCAAACCGATGGTTCTGTCATTTCTAAGAAAGAGTGGTATGTGTAGTGGCATGCAACAACCAAACCAAGCAACCCTTTGTCCCCCACCTGCATTCCACCTGTCACTTCCATCATGACCCCACCCTCCCATTTGTCAAACTGCACTGTCACAGTCCCATTTCTCATTTGGTCACCCTAATACCTGTTCCCTCCTGACTCCCCCTCCCTCACATCAGACCCCATCCAACTAATCTCAATTAGAAAATCAAGTGTCTATTTAAAGTGCTAGCAACATCAACTTCTAAGCATTGGTATCAGTATCAGGTGAATGGACAAAGAAAACAAAGTAAGGTATGTAGATGGACACACTGTTTCTGACATACAAAGTCAGTGTGGTGATTGGTTGATTAACCTTGGTGTATTCTTCATTTTGTATATTTTTTTTCATGTTATAAATGTGTTAAATGTATAAAAAGAGACAGCAGGTTGAGGTTTTGCTGAGCACATTTGTGAAAGTCCTACACTGGATGTTCCGTTTCTTTTCTTTTTATTTTTCTATTAGCATTGCAGTTTTGTTATTATTTTTTTTTTAATAATGTCTTTTTGTATGATTTTTAAGTGACCAGAGATTTGAGAATTAAGTGTCTAACATAAGTACAGGTGGAGTTCTGTGTGTAGTTTTGTGGTCAAATGTTTCACAGAAATTGAAAAAAAAATGGGATACAGACTTGTGTTATTTCTCCTGTTTCTCAGTGGGGTTAGCGTCCATGGAATTACTAATTTTTATATATTTACAGCATTAAAACCACATATGTTATTGCTGTTTTCCAAAGACATGGCTAGCATTTCTTGACCCCCTGTGTTTATGTGCTTGATTTGTTTCTTTACTGAGAGGGAGTCAGTCTACTGAGCCATATGGACATGGCTGTAACATATAAATATCCAATATGTTCAGTTTTTTTTTTTTTGTTTTGTTTTGTTTTGTTTTTTACTAATTTTCATTCAATAGAGTTAGTGCCCTTATCAGTGAAGCAGGATATCCGGGGAGAGAAGGGCTGTAATTGTATCATTCAAAACAATTTCTACTTTTCAGTGGTGCATCACAATCATGTCCAAAAGGCATTTGGTGAGTCCCACAGGGAAATCTTTAATGATGCTCTGAAATGTCATGATTGTCACTTGACTTGAACAGTTTGACCTGTGTACACAATCTCTAAATCTTACCACTGTAATGAAATGTCTGTCTTTTGCGTTTAGCTGTCATAATTATGTTTTGTTCTGACCCTCTTTTTCCTCAAATGGATGTCAGTTAAAAGTGTCTGAGGAGTTTCCCAGTAATAACTCTGTCTCTCTTTATAATTGTGACTGTATTGAAGAGTTGGCTTACATCAACAGCATTTTCTCTGAGGAGTCATCCATGGACACAAAGGACACGGATAGGAGAAACATGTCAACTGATGTTTTCATTTCGGTCTATAGAGAAAACATTTTTACAAGTAAAGGGAATTTAAAATATGGTGGCCATGCTGAAGTCACCTGCTGCTTTCATGATGCTTTTGCTCAGTTTCTTTTGCTTCTTAAGTAATTTTTAGTAGTTTTTAAGGTGATTTTAAAGTAACGGAAGACTTCCTTCCTTGATTTTGGCATCTCAATCTGCTTACAGGGATACAATGGCTCTGTCTGCAGGCTCTATATATACTATATATATATCTGTTTTTAAAATCACTGTTAACAAGTGCCAGTGGATGTTAGCATAGCTAATGACTTGTTTATCTCCTCAGCAGAGGTTCATTACACAATCAGCAAAATGTATTTGCTTCAAACAAAAAAA
>VUQI01003378.1:11394-22906 GCA_015106735.1 Paratilapia polleni | reverse complement strand
GTCAAGGCAGGATTAAGGTTAGGTGTGTTTTCTCTGGATTCTGGTGTGAACTGTGTGTGTGTGTGTGTGTGTGTGTGTGTGTGTGTCTTGCCTCTTGGAGAATAATAAAGTATGTTTTTACTGGGTCATATTCACATCTTTTATTTTTCTTCCCTTTCTTTTTCTTTGCCACATGTGAGTGGTTTCCAAAAGTAACAAAATGAGTCCAAAGAAGGCAAATATGTAAATATTCAAACCTGCTACACTTTCAGTGTCCTGTCTAATGGGGTTTTTCTTTTTATTTAACTCTGCACGTGCTTGAGCTCATCTTTGAAAGGTAACTGCATTTATATCAAATCACACATTTATACCATATAATGCAAACTTCTCCTCAGCCAGAGGTAATTGCAGCCATGATGTTGAAAAAAAAAATGGTTTTGTTTCCAAGGACTTGCACAACTTTAATTTCATTGCAGTGTCTTTTTTTCTCTTCGTCGTCTCCCCATGCTCTTTCCCCTCGCTGATTTCCAACCACAGATAATTTTAAGTGACCACAGCAGAGTCTTGAGATTCCACGGCAGTATTTAGTGGTGGAAGTAAGCAGCTTCAGCAGCTCGATGAAATGCCTTTGAAACTCTGGTGTCTGTCTAAGCAGTGTGTGCTCAGAGTGAAGCTGCACCCAGCTTGGATGAGGGGCTGATGGTATGCGTGCAGAATCACAATAGTCACCCCCGTTACGTGGTCTGGAGCAGATCTGAGTTGAGGCAGCTTCTGTGAGTGTATCTGTGGTGAAGAGGACATACCTTCTTCTTTTAACTTTAAACCCTGAGCCACAGATCAGAGGGTTGTCAGGTATATATTTATGTTAGCCCACTGCCATTAATCAGTCTGTCTGCCCTTGGAAAATGTGCAAGCATACAAGCAATCCCATTCATATCAGAGTGAAGTGGAAATACTCTGTAAATTTGTTATGTACTCATTTTTCTCTTAAATATCATCTCAGCTTCAGTATGAGTACAAGGAGATTTGAATCCCCCACTGAGATTACTCAGTGATTTTCTTGGCTGACCTTCATGGCAGAAATTTCCTCAAATAGTTCTCCTCATCATTGACTGTATTAACCATAAAACTGTGGTTTGTGGTGATGAGTCATATTTGCATCAGTGGTCATTCTTTGCTAAATCAGCACAGTTTTCAAATGACAGTAATAAAATTTTCTTGAGTATTACCACCTGTCTGATACACTTGTGTCCCTTTTCTCATGTCAGGGTGCAGATTTCAGCTTCATGTTGGAATTTGACTTTTCTAGCAATAACAGACTGGTGACACAAACACATTTTCTTTGCAGTGGAGGTGGGGATTGTTGAGATCCAAAGAATCCCCTGTGTGAATTTTAAGGGGTTTATTTCCACTTGGAAAATTCAGTATGCAACCATACTGTGTTATTCTCTGTAGCGTCTTCCTCTATGAGTGCAAGGAAGCCAGGATGAAAGCATTTCATCCATCCATCGATTGCTTCTTCCACTCATAGTGCCACATCATGTTTTCAATGAAGTGTTTGCTTGAAATCTCAAGTGCTGTGGAAGCAGTCAGTTGTGGAGTCCTTATAGCAACCTGGCTTTCCATAAACCACAATGAACTGCACATTAGTGCCAGTCTGTGGAACCTGCATTCCAGTGAAAAAGCAGGGAGACTGTGTCCACAAGTGTAATTGTTCTGGCATACTCACAGCCATTATTTTACTGCATATTGACTGATTTTCCATGTACAGGTGTTGATGAATATGGACATGAGGGCATCATTTTTTTTTTCAGTCACCAGCTGAGAAGTCATATTTCCTCTGCTATTGTCTTATACTATATACAGTTGAGTTGAGCATGAGCATCTCTTTCCTACAGACTGAAAGCAATAACATGTTATGTCACCTAGCAACCTCAATCACCAACAGCGAAGAAGACGTTGATTTTTATTTTTATTTTTATTTTTATGGCCTATAACTTGGACAGAGTTAAATTATGTGGCTTTACTTATTTATATTTACTCATCTAGAAAATGGGCTGCTGCACTGCGTTACTGCCTGCTGTTTCAACCTGTTCTCCACCCTAGTGTCCACCTAGGCTCTGGGGGAATACTTGCTCATCACTTCCCATTTTCTATATAAAACATATTTCTTGCAACTGATGAACTTAACAAATAGGTCAATTTGTCCTGACCCACTGAAGTTATCTATGCACTTTATCTAGACAATGTGTATTTACTACACATTTAGGCAACTGTTTTGTCTTAAGCTCTAATTATGACCCCCCCCAAAGCAGTGTGTCACTGGGTCACCTAAAGGGAATCTTTTTGTTTTGTTGTTTTGGCTAACTGGCACCATGAACACAATCTACACCTAATTACTACCCAGCTACTACTTGGTATGCTAACTATGCAAATCAAATCTCTTTTTAAAGACAGTCATTGTTACTTTACAAACTAACTAGATTATAAATGAATACCTGAAGTCCACCTATTTTACTGTGGTTGAGAGGGTGTTATGTCCTCTGAAAGCCCCCTAGACTTGCACTGAATTAAGCCTCTGCTCAGATAAGAAAGAATTTAAAATTCTAAAAATATAAATGGGGTGAAGTCAGGGTTCCTCCAGTACAACATCATTAATATGTTAGATTGCAGGAAGCCTGTGAATAATTTTAGAAAATATGCTATATTTCATTTCTCACGCAGCTTCCAGAGCCTTTATGAGTTTTTGTGAAGATGCTATTTTGAGGATCAGACATCCGTTTGGCTTGGGGAAGACATCTTTTCAGAAAACATGGATGGAAAAGTATCAGCAGACATGTCTTGTTTAAAGACATGTTTACTTCTGCGTGCTCTGAACATACAAGATGGTTATCTCCGAGATGGTCATCTCTTGAGTCTTTTCCCAAAGAGCTTTGTCTATTTTCCTGAAAAGCTGGAATAAGTCATTGCCCCAGGCCATGCCTTTTTCTGGTAGGTTCCTTTTCATTTGTCAGTTCAGATTTGCTCTGGAGTAATTTTTAAGTTGTGGATCATCTCTTCAACAATCTTAATTTAGGGAACTGTCGTTTGTTACATTTGCTACATTACATAATAAAGTGGAAAGTGGAAAAGCAGCAATTATCAGGTTCAAAATGACAAAATAAAGTGTTAGTGACAGACACAACCATATTTGAATCAATTTAATGAACTAATATCACAGTTGGCACTATTAATATCATTAAAAAATATCAGAGGAGACATTAACTCATCCAAGTTTAGCATCAGAGGTACACCTAGAAACAAGGTTGACTGAAAGCTAAATACAGTGCTGTGAAAAAGTGTTTGCCCGCTTCCTGATTTCTTAATTTTTTTGGATATTTGTCACACTTAAATGTTTCAGATCATCAAACAAATTTTAATATTAGATAAAGATAACCTGAGTAAATACAAAATGCAGTTTTTAAATGATGATTTCATTTATTAAGGGAAAAAAGATATCCAAACCTACCTGGCCCTCTCTGAGCATGAACAGCCTATTTAAGGTCAAGCATCTCTATCAGATTTAAGTCCAGACTTTGACGCCAGATGCAACGGGACTCAAATCTTCCAAAAAGTTCAACTTTTGTCTCATCAGTCCACAGAATATTTTCCCAAAAGTCTTGGGGATCATCAAGATGTTAATGTGAGACGAGCCTTTGTGTTCTTTTTGGTCAGCAGTGGTTTTCATCTCGGAACTCTCCCATGGATGCCATTTTTGCCCAGTCTCTTTCTTAATGTTGAATCATGAACACTGACCTTAACTGAGGCAAGAGAGGCCTGCAGTCCTTTAGATGTTATTCTGGGTTCTTTTGTGACCTCCTGGATGAGTCGTCGATGTGTTCTTGGTTGGCCGGCCACTCCTGGGAAGGTTCGCCGCTGTTCCAAGTTTTCTCCATTTGTGGATAATGGCTCTCACCGTGGTTCACTGGAGTCCCAAAGCCTTAGAAATGGCTTTGTAACCCTTTCCAGACTGATCGATGTCAATGACTTTGTTTCTCATCTGTTCTTGAGTTTCTTTAGATTGTGGCATGATGTGTTGCTTTTTGAGATCTTTTAGCCTACTTCACTTTGTCAGACAGGCTCTATTTAAGTGATTTCTTCAGATTCTACAGATCTGGCAGTAATCAGGCCTGGGTGTGGCTAGTGAAATTGAACTCAGCTTACCAAAAAAGATGGTTAATCCCAGTTAATTCATGATTTAACAGATCATGAATTTAAAATTGGTTTGATGATCTGAAACATTTAAGTGTGACAAATATGCAAAAAACTTGGAAGTGAGCAAATACTTTTTCACAGCACTGTAACTCACTGAAGCGCATCAGAAACTTGATTAAACTTTAAACATTTTGTGTGATATACTTGTATGTAATCAATCACAACATTTAGGTGATTTCTAATTAGGAATTGGATAATAATTCTGAGTGATGAACTTAATGACTTTATGTGTCTATGTAGACAATAACCCTCAACAATTCATATGCCATTATTAAGACGAGTGTCAGTGTAATGTCAGCTTTATGAAAAAATATTGTTAATCACCATATGTTACTAGTGTATAATCTGCATCAGGAGAATCCAATTTATTATGTGACATCCAGATTGAATGTATTAAATGTTATATCTTAGATTTCCCCAGGGGTTTCAACTTCTTTCACTAGATATTTTACCCTAAGTCATAGCTGATCTTCTCTTTTTTTTTATTACCTTTTTAGGAAACACATGAACATGCATAACACATATGAAACACATGGACATATGTAAGTCAGATTTTTATTCAGTTTACTTGTTGGCACATTAAACTGTCAGGCCTGCAGAGATAATGAGAGGTTCACTCAGCAAGCTGTCACCACTGACATGAAAATCTAAAGATGCCTGGTGTTATGTGTGTTATACAGGTATTTCATTTATTCTAGGTGTTATTTTGCATTAATGAACAGATACATTAAAAAAAAATGCTCTAATGATTTGTAGAAAAATGCAAATCAGGATCTATTAAAAGGTGAAAAGAAAAGCTGATGATAGATACACTGACAAACGACTCAGCAGGGAAAATTAAAAAAAATTAAAATGTCACACAGGACTGGGGTGCTTTACAAATAAATATTGAAGAGTGAATTTGTATTCCTCCACTGAAATCCCGAGGTCTGCCAATGCGTACAAAGGAATCAATGGTAATTTTCCAGAGAGAACACAAACAGTCCTGTCCAGGAATATAAATATATTGTATTTCAGATCTAATACTGACTCCCACAGTGGTTATTTAAATATGTTTGAGTGTGTATAGTGCTTGAGATGAAACACTTGCTTAGCAGCGGGGGCAGTGAAAGGGGCTGGCCTTTGGGATGGGATCTGCAGATTCCCCAGCCCAAGTGTTGCTAAATTGAAAACCTCCTCTCGAACATAACCAGACTGACTGGGTCTGTTGCTCTGTCAGCTTTTAACCAGGCAAAGGAAATTACAGCTGTGACCTCGCGGAGCTTGCCAGAGAGAGACAGTGAGAGGTAATTTTGCTTACATCGAAAAGAAGGCAAAAGAGGGAGGACAAGGTAGAGAAGAGGGTACAGATCTGTATAAGCACTGCTGTTCCTCCAGTTTAGAGCTGAGAGCAGCCATTAAATTAACATTCAACACATAGAGGAGTTCAGCTGGGGCATGAAAGGGCTCAAGCGCGAGAGAGTGCCTGCTAAAGCAGACTGGGAGCCCTATCATCAACCCTGCCTGCATGGCCAGCTCTTTTTAGAGAGCCAAAGCTTGTTTTCATTTCATTAATTGATGATGCACGGCAGAGGAAAATGCAGTGAAGTGACTGTACACTTCAAAACTTCTCATCTTTCACAGAAAGCTATTGGACAGTCTGTCTATAACACTGGTATGTGTTTATTTCTAATTAAAGAGCTGCATTGAATGGACCAGTGAGCAGAATGGATAGAAAGTTATATAGCTTTAAAAATAAGCTATTATACCTTGACAGGAGCTACCGGCTTCCTGAAGTTAATAAATGAACGCAATTCACTTCCTGGAGCGATGTTGCAGCTTATTCCCCCATTAGGAGGCAGTGGTTCACCCATTCCAATCATTCTTTAATTAGAACTGTTGTTATTTGGGCTGTCACAGGAGGTAATACCTCATGACAGCATCAGCTTGGCATCCAGCAATCTCATATTCATTGACAGGGGCTTTGGTGCTTCTTGCAGTTGCTTCATCTACCTCACCGGACTCAGCGGTGCATCAGACACCTCAAGCTAATGTGTGTGGTTACAAATCTCCAGCTCACCGTGCTGACTTTGAGTGTCATCTGTTTAAGCATAGAAACAGGCTAAGTGTGTGGTTTTTTTTTTTGGTTTTTTTTTTTTGTATTGAAGACTGGTGATTACTCGCCCAGATTACCTTAACGTACCATTGAGTCACAAAATGTTTACACAAGAATGGAAGAGGCTATAAAGGGAAACAGGACGGCTCAGCAAACATTTATTCAGCCATGGAGTGATATGCATCCATTAATACTGCAAGCATCAGAAATTTAAGATAAAATATACTATTGTAATGCTGTACTCTCATCTCTGTTTTTTCTTTTTTTTTTCTTTTGTTTTGTTTTTCACGGCAGCCCAGCAGGTGCAAGATAGTTAGGTTCATTATGGACTTGGTTTCATCTTAATAGACACATCCCATGTGTTAACAATTTGTATTTAATGAAGTGCTGCCCTCTGTGGAGTGATGTCGAACAGCAATCACACACCATTACAATTCCCCTGCCCCTTTCACCTCCAGCCTCTGTCTCCATTTTGACACATCAGGTCTGAAAGGTGGCGAAGAAACAGACTATCAATGTGAATCTAGGTGAAATAGGATGCAGACCTCTCCAGAGGGTAAACTACTGTGGAAAAGACGATGACATCAGGAGCCCCTGCTCTCAGAGGAGAGAGCTCTGGAAACATTGAACTTTAACGAGATTACCAACTCAGGGGAGGGGTAGGAGAACGAAACAGCATGTACCGCTTGGAGTTGGCAGCATGAAATACAGATTTATGAACTCCATTAAACCACATTTTTTCCTCTTTATTGGGCCTGTAGCATTTACCCAATGCGGAAAAGACTTTGAAAAAAAATCTATTTTAGATAAATTACTAACAGCCTGGGCATTTGCTTCCCCGTAAGGTAGCTGTAAAACTCATAAATAGAGAGATAAAAGCAAATAGACACCTTGACTGTTTTGCTATGTTAGTCGACTGGCAACTTGGGCAAGCCAAGGTAGAAAACCAGTCAGTGTGGTGTTTGGAACAGGTTGCTGTCTCAGACTGGCATTGGTGGTGTAGAGCTGGCATTGGTTACTAGCCAGACTCTCAATCTGTCCACTTGAAAACTCCCCAGTATTGCTGGAAAGTATTACAGCCCCTGTGGAGGAGATAGCAATTACAATTTCTGATGGGAGAGAGGGAGAGCGCCAGGAGCCACATCCATTCTTGGAGTATGATCAGACTTATGCCTGGAACATTTTTGCAAAACACCACTACACAAATGTCCTCTTAATATCATCGGTGTGATGCCTTCTAGTTTCTGACCTTCACTGTTTTATTCTTTTTGTCTACTTGCCAGTGATGAATTTACATGTATAAATGCTGTGAATTGTCTTACCTGTGCCAGTGTTTAACGAACCACACCGGGCTTCAGGAGGTACACGGTAGTGATCCACTTAAAAGGGGGGGAAAAAAAGTGCTTCCATTTAAATCCTGCTTTGCTGCATTCTGTGACAGATTGGATTTGGAGTGGGCAAAACCTGCTCCAGCTGGAGGCTCCTCACCCTTTGACCTCCTACCTGAACTCTTCCTGCTCTGGTATGTGTGACTAACAAGTTCTATGGGAGACTGGTAACACTAGAGCCCACATGTTTTGGCTATTGAGTACAGCTGGTGCTTGAGATTACACTGTTTTCACGCATTTGGACAGCCCAGACGGTGAATTGCTCTGTCACTCTGCATGTAGTTTACATTTACTCAAAAAGGGCTTCAAGCAGTAATGAGAAAGTCAATTTTCAGGCCAGAGCTTCAGCTCATTAGCTGAATTCCTCAATAAAATTATGCCAGATCTTCTCTAAGTAGTAACCACCCCCTGTAGGAAGCATGCATTAGAATCTGTAGGATCTACCTGAGGAATGAATCATCAAAACGTGATGCCACAGACTCTGTCGCAGCTGGAGGACTGAATGTAGGCCTGTGACTGAGCACTGTGTTTGAATACTGTGCTGCAGAAAGAAAAAAAAATAGCACATACATCTGGTGCACATACATCTGGTGCAGCTCAATGAGCACTGGAGAGCAGGTGTGACAAGAATGAAGGTTACCACCACCTCAGAGGGAGCTGCAGCCACGAAAAGCCAAGGTCAAGTTTGTCAGCTTAAATGTGCCACAGCGGTGGACTGACAGCACAGAGAGAGCTGCTGCATGGATGAGTGCTTCACACTTATTGAAAATCAATAGCAATCTTTCAGTGGCAGCTACAAAACATATTTGAACAACAGACTTTACTCAAAAGAGTTGATTTCAGATGGTCAGATTTTATGCAGGTTTTCCACTTGTGAACAATCAAAGGTCAAAAGGTTATTTGATTTTGTACGTTACGGGTAATTTTTAGGATCTGTGTATTTGTGGATATGGTGACTTATCAATGATAACAAATATTTTTGATCTTAGAGTCAAATAACAAAGTAAATTTTAATCTTATTAGACTTATGTGTGAAGCATAAGCCTTATTAGACTTCCAGACTTTTATATATTATATAAAACTTGTTTTGGTTTCTTCTCAGTATCAGTAGCATCCAATCACAGTAATAGAAGTCGTTCTATTTGTCTTTTTAGCCTATTGTTATTAGACACGGGTGTTTTCAGATTTTTGTTTCTCTTCTACTAGAGGAAAAATCAATTCAGAATCAATTCTAAGGGTCGATACTGAAACACCTTGAAGTCCTGCATTCAAATGTCTGCTTAATTGAAACATCTAAGAAACTTGTTAAAATATCAAAATTAAAAGTACTAATTTTACTTTTTTTTCTGTCCAGGTCCAATAAAACTTCAGTACACCACACCACCTCTTACGTAAAATACATATTCAAAACAAACTGAAGTGGCTGCCTACATGTCAAGGAAAAGAACCTTGCCATTCTTAGCATTTCCTGATACAGAAAGTACAATTTGTACTTGTGTGAAATCAGAGTGTTTTATAATTTAAAGATGTGGTGTATAGCCTTACCATTTTATATGGTTTGCTCCTTGCTGTGCATATAGTTGGAAGAAGATTTTCCTTTTCAGTGTAAATTTTTCTTCTTTGTTTGATGATAAAACAGAGAGGGTGAAGATAATGCCAGGACTGGTGTTATCATTGAGAACGAGCTGAATTCAGCCCCATGCTTATTACTGCTGGCGATTCACAGCTTGTTCTACTCTCTTCGTGTTGTATTGCCTGTTGTGTGTGGGGATATTTCCAAATGATTACTTTCATGGGACTAATCCAATAACATGCGAAAATAAGAACACATGAGAACTTACAGCCTCTGCTAAACGTTAGAGTTACAGTGCAGAGGCTGAGCAAAGTTGAAGGTTAGGCATGAATATTTGTTTGCCAGCTCATTTATTTATTTTTATTTATTTAGTTAGTTAGTTTTTATTCAACTCCTGTTGCATCAGGACACTTGAACTTCTGTCCTTGATTTCAACAGGAACTTGGGTTAACACCATCAAAAAACTGCTTTTTGAAAAAAAATGTTTCCCTTTTTATTAAACTTCATTTATGCCTTCAAAAATCCATTTATTGTTGACATGTGATATTAGAAAGTGGAATGAGTTTTAATAGAAATGGCCTCTGCCGATGCAACAATGTGGCTCGAAAATGTCCTTGACAATAAATTCCCTGCAGTAATTAAATGATCAAGCAGCAAAGTTATCTGTTGCTATTTTGCTCAGACCAATTGAATCTGACATTATATAAATACTTCTACATGAAACATATAAATATGTGTGAAGTACATATCGTAGAAGTGCTGTGGCTTCTGTAAAGGGTAGCTCCAACTTTTGTGATGAAATTATGCCAGCTCAGCTTTATCGTAGTTATGGTGCATGCTCTCTAAACAGTTTGTTTCACCTACACAACATCCGTGACATTTAGTAAATTCATTTCACCAAAAACAAACAGTGCAAATACTGTATGTGAAGATTGTTAACAAGTGGGATGCTTTAATGTAGAACTCATGGACAGAAAATGAAAGTGTTCATTTTTAATGACTCTCCAGCTATATGAGAAACAGACAATGCACTCAGACTGCGCACCAGATGGCTCCCCCAACTTTATGTGTTAGGAGGTGACAGTGTAAATCCTGTGTGTCTAGTGCCTAAGGCTCCACAACAGGGAAATTGCATTCTGATCCAGTCCACTCCTCTGTGTATTAGTGTTATACAACACACTATTGTGTCTGGCATTTGCATTAGGGCCATGAAATTCAGCCCACTGGCTTTCACTATGTAGTGCAATGAGACAGCAGTAGGAGTTCCAGCTTATCTGTTCCCGTGCGGCAGCAAGATCACATTTACGCTTGGTCTTCAAAGCTACTCCACAGCCTTTTTATTGAAATGCGTCACAAGAAAGAAGCACGTGTGAGTACAAGAAAACCTATTTGCTTTCTTTTAGTGTGTAGATTTGACATGATGCGACTCTTACGTACCTGACGACAGAAAATTAGATCAGCCACAGCAACCATGGCATGACAATCTGATGGACATGATATATAATCACTGACTTTGAGGCAGTGTGTGCTGGGTACAAGGTAGGGAAACGTGCTTGCTATTGTGTGGCTGTATGTGAAGTACTCCTCTGTGTACCCATCATTATGGGCATTGAATCAAGCAAGCGGGGGCTGAGGAGAAGAGGGCCCCTGGGAGGGAGGCCTTGTCCTGTCACTACCGAAAGGGACAGACAGATAATAATAGAGACATCATGAGGGCAGGAGATAGGCTTTCCTTTTCAAAGTGGAAGATAGTGAGAATTTGCAGTGTTCCATCACAACAGGCTCACAGCCACTGATTGGTCCCTGGCCTGTCTTAAAAAGGACAGCTTTAACTGCTCTTTCAAAGACAACAGATGCCAGTGCACTTTGCCTTCAGAAACAAAATCTCATACATTAGGCTTCTGAAAAGAGATGGCTGTTCTATTTTAGTGATACCTGACATCAGTTGGGAAGATTTTCACATTGTAGTAATTTAGCTTTTTTAGTATGTGTGTGACAACAGATGTATTACATTTTGATGTATTCAGACCGCACACAGAATGACTCATTGTTTATCAGATGTCAAAGCATAAAAACGACAGGCTCTTATGCAAAGACGATGATGAACGTCCCATTTCTTTTAATATATTTAGCTGAAAGAGTTATATGTTGACATCAAAAGGTATACTGTATGTTTTTCAATATTTTCCTCAAATGTTCCCTGCTGCTGGTGAAAGATTACTC
>VUQI01003378.1:0-10433 GCA_015106735.1 Paratilapia polleni | reverse complement strand
TCTTTTTTTTTTTTTATTATAAAATTATTTTTTTTTTTTTTATTTTTTTTTTTTTTTTTTTTTTTTTAAAGCCATTTTTTTTTTTTTTTTTTTTTTTTTTTTTTTTTTTTTTTGTTTTGGTGGCTGTTTTTTTTTTTTTTTGAAGTTCATCCTGGCAGCATCAATTACTCAAAGTGCACATACCCTGACACTGTTATTTCTCCTCTTGTCTGCAGAGAAGCCATTGCCGCAGGGTCCCCCAGGTGGTGTTATCGGGATCCTTGGAGGTGTTGTTGCCATTGGACTCATCATTGGCGTGGCTGTTACTGTTGTCATGGTCCATCGGCGGCAGCAGAAGACCCGCACTGAGACAGATAATGACCTGTGAGTACCAAGCCTCTGCCAGAGAATATTGCAGGGGGATGGACAGGTGGTAAGGTTAGGTGTGCACTCTTTGTCAGTCCGCGAGAGAAAAATAGTTTGAAAAGGACGAAACACTTTTTTAGGAGAGTAAATGTGTTTGGAGACGGAGGAACATGCTGCAGACATGTCACTGCCTCATCCTCATTTATTCTGGGAGCCAACAGTCTCCTTTTCTAAAGGTCACTGTATGAAAATTAATTTAATTGCACTAAAAAAGCATGTCAATCTTCATTTACTAAAGCAGATAGAATCAATGGTTTTTATTAAAGCAGCTATTAAGTGGTTGCTTGATTGTAATGTGGGCTGCAATGAGCCCATTTCCCATTAAAACACTATTGTTTTAATCACGGCTGATTGCGGGAGCATGTACTGCAGTCTCTTCTTGGGAAACATTTGCTTCTGTTGGATGGTCATGATATCATCAGGAAGTAAAGGAGATTTCTTGGAGATTTTTGAGTTTGCAGCAGGTCCAGAGGTCGTGCCAATCCTTTGTAGAGCTATGCAAATTCATTTTAATTTAAACAGTAATTCGAGTATGAATGATTTGATGGCTGTGTTTGGAAACAGACATACAAATGTCGCACAGTTTAGCAAGGCCTGTGATGCAAATCTGATGGTGAGGCGTCCTGCTGAATCCTGAAAACAGTATTGTTAGTATAAAATTTGAAATGTGTTTTCAAATAAATATTGTAGGACTTGTTTTTGCATCCATTAAGACGTTCAAACTGTTGCCAAAGACACATTAAGAGACCTTGTAAATCCAGCGTTATTTACTCCTGCAACCCCTCCTCCGGCCAACCAGGTAATTTTGTTCCTTCTACAAACCAGGGCCCATGACAATTTTGAACATTGCCAGCTGCTGCCCATACACAAAGGGGAAAACAGAAGTAGCAGAGGGTGCAGCTGAGAGAACAATAAGCAACAGAGCTGTGAAAATCTAAAATAGCTTTTTGTGTTATTTCGAGGTACTAAAAGTCTCTGCCATCTGGTTTGGAGCAATTGTCAGAAATCTGTTTTCAATGAAGAAGGAAACAAGCATTCAAGTTGCGTCCTGTTAATTGCCTTCATCTAAAACACCTGGCCAGGACAGATAGCTCAGTGGTTGCCAGGGTTTTTATGATGCTCTTGGCTATTCTGAATATACAAGATTCAAACCACATTCCCATGGGAATGACGCTGCTGTGTGCATGAGCTGGCTATCTTTCTCCCTGGGATTATTACCAAAACAACTGAGGTTGGGGGTGTGCAGAATCTGGCACATGAGCCTTTAATCAACTCAGATGATGAGATTACAATGTTTATTTTAGAGGTCCCCCTCCAGAATCTTCTAACTGATTTGATTATTCAAAGTGGTGATGCTAACATCAGACGAGGTGTTCTGCCAGGTATTTGGTCTCCGACGGCTGCATTGTCGTGGTGCTCTGTGGTGGCAGCAGGTCCAGCAGGTCTGAGGCCACAGAGACCCAGAAACCACACTGCTTTTACCTCTCTGCATTGCGTTTCAAGATAAATGAAGCACACAGACTCTTACCGCTCCCATTGCTTTCTGTCTCTTTCTCCCTCCTTGTTAATCTATCTTTCTTTCTCACTCTGATGCCAAAGTAACTGCTCTCTGTTTCCCACTCCACTCCCTCAGCATTGCTGTTGCTGCTGTTGCTGATAGTTGTGTGACACAGGGTCCTGAGAAGCCAGAGTCCCCCAAAAGGAAAGTAGAGGCTCCTGACCCCAGTCTATCCCCTGCTGATCCCTGTCCTCCTGGATCCTCTATTCTGTTGCCTGCATGTAATGGTGGCCTGCAAGTGACATACTTGAGCACACCATTGTGAGTGCTGAATGCGGCAAATGATCAATAATCATTTACTAGAGAGACAATCACACTGGACTTGATGTCTAAAATTTAAGGAATTTCTATGTTTGCTTTGATAGCATACAACAAATAAATACTCTGGAGTGAAATTTAGGCTACACGTCTCTATCTGAATGACAAAAATAGCCAGTTGCATCAAATAATGACAATGATATTTGGGAAAAAACAAAACAAAACTGTGAATGAAAATAAAGCTTGATGAAAACAGTGCCACGACCAATTAAACCATATCAAAATTCTTTAGATGAAATATCCAGCTCCGCTTAGAGTTTATCAGATTCAGGGAGCTTGGACAGAACAGAATTACGAGACAAGATGAGATTTAACACACATATCAAATTGTTAATCAAACGGAAATCTGCAAGCTTATAGAGGCTTTGTTTTACATAAGCTGAAGCTGAGTGATAATGTCTTTGACAGACCACACTGTCCAACCTCTCTCCTCCACCTCTTGCTCTTTTCCCCGCTTTTGTGTGCATGATTCTCATCAAATATGCATGACAAGAGTTGTGTCAGTACTGTAAATGTTGTTATTGTTTCCCACTAGTTTGGCATGTAATGCTTAATGTAGTGAAATGTGATTCAAAGCTTTAATTGTTCAGATGAATTTTTGTCATTTTTCTGTGGCTTGTCATCAAATATGTCCAGTGTCTTACTGAGAAACTGTTTACTTTTTTTGAAATGTCTAATTATGTGAATGCAGATAAGTTGCAAGAGAATGTGTGGGGCATATTATAATGTAGAGAACAACTGCAAGATATTCATAGTTTTATATGAGTGTCTAATGTCAGAGTAAAGGGGAAGCATTTAGCCAGACTGTTTAATTCTGCATGTTGATGAGCTGTTAATCAAGCCTGGGCATTTGATAACATGCCTGACTGCACCGCCAGTCACGCCTCTGTTTGCCCTAACAAAGCAGCACATGATGTGACTCAAAATTGGTCAATCCTAATAAATCACTGGCCCTTTAGAGGCTGCACTGGCACAATAGTCAACTGATTATCAAAATAGATGGGCATTGTCAAAGGCGATGTTCTCAGAATAATATGTTCATCGCTCTGTCTTTTGCCCGGGTGTGATGTATGACCTCCAAAATGCAGAAGAGCACTGCCAATTGTGGCACTGTAAAACCAAAAAAATGAATTCACTTTCTAGTGTTCCTGACATACAGCTGGTGTTGACACAATTGTGAATACTTGCTCATATAAATCACTTTGATGCCAAGTTCCTGGTCACATTTACAACAATATCAGAAAAGAATTGCATGCAGAATGTAAAGTGGATGTTAAAGTATGAGCTGGGAGCCCATGTCACGACACAACAACCACAATTGTTTTAACACAAGCGTAGGTACAAACCTGTCCACCCTGGAAATGGTGTTCTGAGACTGAAATGTAGTTTGCTATTTTGGAAGACATTTGGAAATATTAGTAGTCAATACAAAGAAGTGTAACTGAATAATGTTATAAAAGTAGATGTCTGCTTTAGCAGCACATTTTGAGAGGTAACATTAGCAGAAGTGATTTGTAGATACATGATTTGTTCTTGTGTACCCTTGGTCTATAAACTGGTCACCAGTACATTTCACTTTTACTCTGTGGAGACCTTTTAAATGTGATAAATGGTAATTTATTGATGGACACCTTCTTGCTTTAAGCTGTAACCAAAGTAGAAATGTCTTTCTTGTCTTTCTGAGTCACTCAACATGGACTGTAATTGTACTGGGTGTGATTTCAAATTATTTGCTATTGTTATTTATGCGTAAAATGGTGCTTGGTTTCTCTGTACAGAATGTTATACATGCAGTACAAATGTCTATAACCATCACCTTATATCTATGTTTTTGTATAGCAGTGTATGTACACTACTAGCAATGCCTAAGGTGTAGAAAAAGGTTTGGAAAGTAACCGTTTGTGTACAACTGTAAAGTTAAATGTTCTAAAGAGCAAAAATTTCCCCCAGCAACAGAAATAGTTTTTGATAAACTTGTCAAAGAACAAAAACACCATTTTGTTTCATTCTTGTTTTTTCCTTTCTTCTCTTGTGAGAGGAGAAAAAAAGGCTGAGCTCTGCAGAGTAATTGTTGTCCGCCTTTTGAAAAGATCGGAGCTAGACAAAGCATGAAAGTAATTGCCTCCTAAAGATCAAATCACATTTATCCCGTCTTGCAATTAAAAGTATCATTAGCATTTAAATTGCCAAATAAGATTGTGATCAACAGAAATCAATGAGAGCACAGAGGATCGGCTCAAACACTCCACGTTGTTTTCCCGAGCAGGGCTGCAGTCATATGGTGGCTCTCTAATCCAAATGCTTCTGGGAATGCGACACTTCACTTTCTCTCACATGCAGTGGACGAGAAGAGTGTTTTCTGTCATATTGAGGGACATCTTAATTCTGATTGTCTGAGCTCGAAAACTTCCTCAATGGTGCGAAAATCTCAGATAGGAAAGTCACGTTTTTGTGAGTGCATTGTAAAAGTCATTTTCTTTGCTGTAAATCTTCCCTTACAGACCACTCTTCTCAGTTTAAGGATTAGTTATGTTTTCTCCTCGCTATCCCCTTTAAATCTCCCCTTAAGCTGCCCTGAGCCTTTTGTAGCCAACCGAGCGAGGAAGAGCAAGGTCTTCAAGGTGGATGTCTGAGTAGGAAACACTGCAAACTTGAATGTAGCTTATGGTTCCCTGCCCAGTGTTTTCTGCTCCCCACAGGCTTGTGGTGCTTGTCAGCTTTCATTAGTGTCTGCGTTTCACAGAGCCAACGCCCCCATGCTGCCTGCATCACATTCAGCACTGAGGAAGTCTGTGTGATCACACAGCTGAGATGCACATGTGGTGGTCAAGCTGTGCAGAACCTCAACGTAACTGATTAATGACTGATTGAGCTAGCATTAAGGGCAGGCCACAGCATCAGATGCATTAGTGAAGACAACACAGATCTGTAGTGCTGAATAGTTTACAAATTTTTACATGCGAATATGCAAATATTTTCGGAACACATCCCTAAGATTCAAAGCTACAGAACCAATCACTCAGTCTTTTTTTGGGGGGGGGTTGATATCTTGTACATTACACCTTTCTAAATTCCCAGTTGCACTTTGAAGAAAAAAATGTTCCTTTGGTCTTTCTGGAATGTTAGACCACGAAAAATTGCACATATTAATCAACAACATTCACAACACATAACTTTCAGCTTAAAACAGACCCAACTTACTTGCTGCAGTTGTTCCAACACATAGATTTCCTGTGAGAATAAATGTGAGAATAATACCAATATTTCAGGTATGTTTATTTTGTTTCAACTTCCTAATAACATGGTTTAGATGGCCATGCTAAACACTTGGCTCATTTAAAATCTGTCTGATCCTCTGACCACTTCTTGTGGTACAACAGACAGTGTTGCAGTGGAAGATTTCAGCAATTACTTAGAGTTCCAAATTATTATTGCTGATTGAAATTATGACCTCAACTAAGATATTCAAATCCAAGTTGGAATAAGCAGGAATTATCTTCAAGATAATGAAGGCTCATTTTGCTTGATTTTTGATTGTGGTGCTATTGGACACTGGTTCAACTCACAGGAAAAAAAACAGAAACCAGTGGTGGATAGACTTGTTTCTGGAAATTATTCAGCAATGTCTGCTAAAACAAAACATGAAACCATTAAATCTTAAAACTACATTTCGCTTGACCTTTTCTTGGCTTTACTGTCAGACGTTTCTAACTTATGTTTAATGTTAGCACCTATCTTCCCTTTTTACTTCCTGCCCTGCAAGTGTAGTGCATTAATGATCTGCATAGTGAAAACACCAGTATATCTTTACGGTCTTTACAGTATTAATCTCTTGTATGGAACTGAGAGACTGCTTGAATGACCGGGCACATACATACTGTATGGTTGTCTTGGTATTTGCTTGCTGTGCTATATATTTTCACACTCTGCACACACAGCGCTTCATCAAACACTTGTGCTACTTTTTGCTCTGTTTTCCCACTATTGTGTCAAACAGTAGTGACAGCCTATGCACTGATGGTCTCCTGAGGCTGCTTCTTGTGTGTAATGTGATTACAAATGTAGCTGGATTCAATCAAGAAAGGGAGGTATGACAGGGAGAAAGTGCTTGCCGTGGGGTAGTAGTCAGGAGATGAGGGAATTTCTTCATGTTTGGTCAGATTTAATAAACTCACTCTGCATAAGGGGCCCCAGCACACTACCTATTTGAACAGGCCCCTTTGCAATAAAATGCAATCATTGGAGGTCCTATGGGATCAAAACTAAGTTTAAAAAAAATTCAGCAGATCAGAATAGAAATGCTACGTCATATATGAAAATCTGATTTCATCCTGCTTGAATAAATCCGTTGAATCCTGATGATGCGTAACTGATTTGTCTCAAAACGCAGTAAAAATCATGTCTGACATTATGTAGTAATGCCACGTGTCCTTTTATAAAATAACAGTTAGGTCATTGCATGATGTTCATTAGTGTTATGTTTCAGCAAACTGAAGAAAACTCATTATTTGTTGTCTCATATCCACGAGACAGACAGAAGCTAAAAATTACACTTTGTATGACACATTTCTTGGATGCAAATTATCTTGTCTGTTGTCATCGCTTTTTTTTAAGTTCTCACCTGTATCAGAATCCAGTCAGTCATAAGCAGTGAATTACAATACTTTATAATGAGCACACTGCTGTACCTGCGAAAACTGCATTTCCACAAGACTCATAATTATCTGTCTCAGAGAAAATGGATGTTTCTCCTCTCAAGGCTCTGCGATGGAAGGCGTTATTGTTGAAGAGCTAGTGTGCTGCACGCTGCCTTTCTGTGCATTTGCTGTGCCTCTGTGCTGCAGGCAGGCTGAGGAGGGTGCCACATGAATCTGGCAGTGGCACGGCAGCCCTGTCTGGAGACAAGGTGATACGGACTGGAAATAATGAGCGTGAAAGAAAGAGTTAAGAGGTGCACTCATGCACAAATTTTCTGCACATTAAAACGCCAGCATGGCCTTGCGGAAAGGTCATGTTATTCAATAAGTACGTGAACCAGTGCGAATGGGAGGCGGGAGGAGCTGGAGATAATGCATGTAGGTACACAGCTCAGTGTCTGTGCTCCACTTCATTATCTTTGATCACTCCTGATATCATGTCAGAATACGACAGATGACATCTGACTGCCAGCATGTTTGAGGGAAGGGGTTTTCTTTATAACGATTCCGTAGCAACAACCCTTCTGCTTCCTTGTCTGAAATAATTATACAGATACACATCAAACTATTTCAACAGAATGCTTTCACTTACTGCTGTCTTTCCTGATCACGTTTGATTTCAATAATAAATGACTCTATGCTGAGTGGCTTTTACCTCCACTGAAAATTTCATTGCTGATTTACAGAAAATGGTTGCTTACTGTACTGTTAATGGCAGCGTGTAGATGAGCACAGGTGTTCAGCTGTTGAGGCTTTGTTCTTCCCCAGGTGTGTCAACAGAAGGGTGGGGTGAGTGCCTTGGGATTAGAGGATGTTAGTACCAGGGATCCTGAAAAAAGGTGGAGAGCTGGAGCTGCCTGCTGAGCTCTCCGTGTCACAGCTCAGGACGATATGTCAAACAAACAGTTGCCGCACAGTAGGCAGGGTGTTTGCCCACGTGGCACTCTGGATGAGGCTCAAACCACCCTTGACTCACACATGCCCTTCTCCCTGCCCCCTATACCCCCTCCATTCCTATCTCCTCACTTCAGTCCAATTACAGCCTACTCTCATTAGCACAGTGTCTCTCCAGCGAGAGCCTTTGAAAGGGCAGGGATGGCTGCCGCTGCAACAAAGCCACCAACACGAGATCTATCAAAATCCAAGGAAAGAGTGAAAAAGGCAAGTGCAGGCAGGACTTCTCATTATAGAGTGGTGTAGAAGGTGAGGGACGTAAAGAGTGGCGATCCCTTACTGTGCTGAGTGTCATGTTATCTTTTCACTCTCTTAACAGGACTGACCTCCCACCTGCGCACAAACCAGCCCCTCCTCCACCCAAAAAGAAGAACAGTGACATGAAAGGACACTTGACATCTGATGACATCCAGGTAAGATCCTTCCCCTACTCCTCTTCTTTGCTTATTTTTCTCCTCTCTTGCTGATCCCATGCATGTTATGAGAACTTTCCCAATTTCTGTCTCTGTCAAATCCAAGCCCAGATATATTTTTTAACAAAAGAGCAAAAGCTAAAGCAGTCAATCATTACTGATATATCTTTACTCTTTTTCTTCTTGGAAATTTATTTTAATTTACTGGATTATAAGGTTAGTTTTCACATGGTAACACAATGAAATGTCAGTTTAGTGAGATGAGGTTTTTTTTCACAACTTACACAACTGTCCAAAGCAACTGTCACAAAGTCAGTGAATAAATTTAGCTGAATATCTTAATAAAGAAGTGTTTCATTCTCCAAGTGAAGCCAGTGACATGCAATAATTATCCATGTGTGTAATTAATTTCACTCTTAATAAATAAAGTCATTATCAGTGGGTCATTTTTGACATTTAAATAATGACCTTGCAATGCAGCATGGATATGAAAAAGAACTTGGTTGCTTATAAAGGTAGTTTCAGGGTTTTTTATGTCTACTTTAAATAATATTTCACAGTGAGCCTGTGAAATAAGCCATTATATAGTTCTGATCATTGCACTCAGTACTAGCACAGTATATTCATTTATTCTGTTGTATTTAGAGCTTAGTAAATGAGTGAAGATTACAAAGTGTGACTTTGTTTCTATGTTAATCAGTGACAAACTTACTTGTTAACATTGATGAGAATCTGGTGATATAATTTGTTCAGCACAACTCCAAAGACTGCTGCTAAATCCTTGGAAGTTGTACTGGCTGAATGTAAAATAACGAACAGGTAGAGTTTGGAGTGGTTGCATGAACACTGCTTGTTACAGTGGTCCCTCCTTGTGAAGTTACGTCCTGGTGAGTTTAAAGAAGTATGCAATGCTCTCAAGTCCCAAAATTTATACTGCCTCTAATTCTAAATAGATTTGAATATACTCCAACCAGACCTTGTATATATTGTGTGTGTTTGAATGTGCGGTCACAAGTAATAACTGATGGTGAAAACGTGCTAATAACATATCTTAAGACAAATAAAAAAGTGTCATCATTGCTTGTGCTAACAGCAAAAATCACACACTCTAACATTAGTATATGGTGTACTGTACACAATCAGTATAAATTATTGTGGCCACTCATGTGCTCTACTACAGTTGTGAAACTGCAGTTAAACCTCAAATTGCCTTTGGCCAAAAAATATTCCGAACACGCTCCCCTCTTGGAATTTGAAACCTCACTTTCCATGGTCACACTGATTCTGCATAGCTTCCTATTGATGTTTGGCTCCTGGTCTGTGTGACCAACAGAACAATTTCTTTTTTTTTTTTTTGGTCAGGCTTGCATGAGAACCCAATCTTTGTATTGCATTAGGCTGTTTAAATAGCACAGAGACAGTACTATATAAAGGAATTCCTGGATCTTCTGCCTCAACCAGCCCATGGCTTTCCAATCTGCTTACTGCAATTTTGACTGCAGCACAAGCCACAATTTAGGAGAACAATAGTCACTCTCATAAGGATGAATGTGCACCACTGCTTACATCTGAAATTTTATCAAGAGTGTGCATAAGTCTGCATAGGTTGCAGTGACTTTGCTAAGACCTTTACTGTTGTCAAGGACTGCATTATGTCAGAAATTGGGGCGATAAAGATGAAAAAAATTAGTTATTAGGGTCTGAATAATTAAAGATTCACCTAACTGTCAAGTTGGCCAGCACCTATCAGCACTGCTGAGAATTTAAATCAAACTTTGATACTTTTCATAAGCCCAAGGTCAAACTGGTAGGAACCTGGGCAGAGAAAGTCATGGAGAGAGAGGAAATAATGCGCTCTTCTCCCTGTACAGCTACTGCAGAGGATTACTTGAGCAAGGCATCATAACCCTGACTGGTGATTAGTATAAAGATGAGGCTTTAATGGTCACATTACAGGATTTAATGTGTTCAGTTTTATGGCGGCCACTGCTTTAAAAGAAGGTACACACTCAGCAAACAGTGTGTAAGAAAAAAAACATCACAACAGGTTTATGACACAATGAGTAGAGAATGCATTAATAAGCAACC
>VUQI01003377.1:0-10631 GCA_015106735.1 Paratilapia polleni | reverse complement strand
TAGCTGAAAAAAGTTTTTTTTTTTTTTTTTAATCTTTTGCTAATTTATTAATAAGTTATGGATCTATTTTTTTTCAGCTCTTAAAAAAGTGGGTGAGTTAAGTAGTTCAGTAGAGTATATATTTAGTTCCTTCACAGTTTCTTACCTGCGGCTGTTTCCTCACAGAATGTCTGGCGTCATTGCTGCTGAGCAAGGTTTTCCCACTGTGGACTGATTTCCCAAAGTCCTGCAGATCAGACGCTGCTGCCCCTCCAAGACCTCGCAGCATCAGGAGTGCAGACAGTATCATTGTTACCAACATGTTATCAGCAGTATTTCACAACTTCTCTCAGCACAGCCTTACGACGTATTCCTTATAGCCTACTGACCGCAGTGTCTGCAGGTATTAAAGGTCCCTGAAAACATGCGTCACTGGTGGTGTGTGATGAAGACACTCAAATGCATGCACAAGCTGACACCTGCACATACACCTTCAGCCTAATTTAAAAGGAGGAAATTCCTGACTCTACTAATTATCCATCTCTGAAGGATATATTTGAAGAGGTATGTATGTCCTAATTAGGCTGCTGAATGAACAGTCACCATGTTTTCTGTTTTGCTTTGTTTAAAGCAGGAACCAGAGAGGAAACTGAAACAGGTGTTCAATGGAAATACCAAATGGCACGGTTCAGAGGTTTGTAGTTTCTTCCAAGACATGTGTGTCAAACATATTTTAGTTCATGGCCCACATGCACCAAAATCTGATCTCTGATGAGCCAAAACAATTAATAATAATAATGATTATAATTTTCCCCTTTATTTTAGTGTAATTAAATGCTCATATTTAAGGAACTATCCATGTACAAAACAGAAGAACAGACTGATATGTCTTAAAAAAATAACTGCAATTACAATCTTATGAATTATGTTATTATGTTAATTTATTATTTTATTGTTTTAAATCAAAGAAATGTGTTGCCACAGCTCCTTTGCTTAAGCATTTAGCTTCAGTGCCAAATGCCCTGCATTGAGTATAGCCATCTATTGCCATGGGCAATCTCACTGTCAGTAAGAAGGCTGTAAAACTGATGCTGATTGTGTCCTCTGGCTTGGATGAAATGAGCACTTCAGACAACCCCTCTTATCATGTGACCCATTCTTAAGGACTTTCTTCCTGGTGTGAAAAAAGCTTAAAAAAAAAGCCATCCAATGAGCCATATGCTTGATACTTTTCTAAATGTATTCAGGTTGTAAATCCCATTCAACATATCATCTGCGTCAAGTATTATCAGCCAGTCAAATGCTTTAGATTCGGCAAAGTCCACCTATTGGTAAGCCAGAAAGTTCATATCATCAATTACAGCCACTGAACATGAAGCAACCCAGATTACTTTCTGCAGTCATGTGAATGTGCATGTAAAATCTGTGTGGGTGTTGTGTAACACACCTGCCAGCCCACACAAAACCATGTCTTGTTTTGCCACACTTTGTCTGACAAATGTAACCTAAACCGTGAGCTTTTCCTGAGTCTAACCAAGTAGTTTTAGTGTCCAAACCTAAGATCAGAAATTTTCTTATATGCTCATACAACTGGCTGCCAGTCTATCACAGGGCTAACACAGAGAGGCAGACAATATAGCCTTAGTTTATTTTAATGTTTATATAAAGAAATCATTAACATTGAAGTTAGGAGGTGCTGAAAGGGTTAATCACAAAAATATAAACCTAAATTAAGTATTTTTGGTATGCTGTGTAAAACCAGATGTGATGTGGTGAAAAACTATTTGGACAATACATCCATTTATTATAATGATAAATAGTGCATGCAACAGAAATTGTTGTTATGACCTAGACAAATCTGATGAGAGGTCTGCACTGTTGATGAGAAATCAAGAGGAGTCAAGAGGAAAAAAAAACAAAAAACAGAGACATATTTTCCCCCTCTGTCTGTATCTAGCAACCGTTGGACAGTTCAGCTGTGACAAATATTTGCACCACAGGAGTGGGGATGACCTCACTCATCATTCCTGTTTCTGAAGGTGTGATTAGTGTTTTTAGATGCACAAATGACTCATTGGAGCTGTCTATGCAGACAGAATGTGAGGAATGCCTGTTGAGAGGCAGTAGGTTATAATGACAACCCGCAGGTAACTTTCATTTGAACACGAACCTGACATTGTTGCCATTTTCCACATTGCCATGTCCAGTCCCACCCTCTGAGCACAGACCATTTAACACAGTGGTTGAACTATCTCAGCAGAAAAGCATCTGAATCACATCTGGTTTTGGTGGTTCAGAATAAAAAATGATGTTTTTTTTTATGGCTATTGTTTCAGTGTATTTTTCTGTATTACCATCTCTCCTTGGCCCCTTTCTTTGTGCTTTCCCTCTGTGACCCTGGCCTCAGCTCGCAGACTAAGGGGTTTGGGATTTACGATCATGTGTCGTATTCTTATCTAGAGTCCTATCCGCAGGAGGCTTCACTATACCTCAAGCTCTCCCTTTGTTCTTTCGCTGAGCTCCCCCAGCACTCCCTTGAAGACCTTGTTCGCTGCCACTGTAATTCTCTCTTCTTAATGTTTTTAATGTTCATCCCTCACCACGCCTGCAGCCTTTTTATCTTTCCATTTACATGCTTTTGGGCCCCCTTCCCCTCCTCTCTGGCTCTACATACTTGAAAACAGATGCTGTTTGCTTGATAGAAATATAGCCCAAGTTTGATTTAAACCACATCAGCCCTCCATAAATACGTTCCTTGACAAATATTGCACCCATGTTTATTATTACTTGTATATCATGTTTATGAGAAATATAGAATTCCCTAAAGTTTTCATGTATGTCTTTTGATTTCATTATATTGTAATCCATTAAGAACTAACCTAGAATATAGGGAGGAAACAAAGCAAACTAAATTCTGTAAATACAACCTTATTTCCAAAAAAAAAAAAAAGCTTTCCAAAAGCAGAATGCAATAATTTGCAAATAATTTAAATTTTCTGGATTGCACATAGACCAGATTAGTCAGTGGATTATTTTACTATGGAGGCATGCTGTTGGAATACATGGAAAATGTAGTTTGGCATTGTCTTGCTGAAACAAGCAAAGCCTTCTCAGAAAAAGACGTCCTGTTGATGTCAGCATATCTTGCTCCAAAACCTGTATTTCTTGTTCAGCATTAATGGTGCCTTCACAGATGTGTAAGTTACTGATGCCATGTGAGTAATGCCACACCATCTGATCACAGATGGTGGCTTTTGAACTGAGTGCTGATAAAAAGCCAGACGCTTCCTTTGCACTTTAGCCCAGAGGATGCAGAGTTCATGATATCCCAAAAGAATTTCATATTTCGATTGGTCTAACCGCAGAGCAGTTTTAAAGTTCACCGTAGTCCAACATCAATATGTTCAGTCGTACAGCTTGGTGGCAGCTGTTTTGGATCTTGCTTTATATATATATATGCTTATATATATATGGTGCTTTTCTGCACCTTATACTTCATTCTGCTGCATTCTGTATTTTATACTTTGTTAAACAATGCTGACTTTATTGTGTTATGCTGTAAAATAAACCCATTGCCCCCATATGGGGCATACTTAAAGAAAACAAAACAAAACAAAAAACCTTCAGTCTGTTATCAGGTCTAACTAATCCCAAATAGCTGGGAGAAACTAAAAATGCCATTTTTTTCCTTCTCCAGTTTGTCCTTTGTTGCATCCTTCCTCACTTTCTTGAAACATGTTGCTGATGTCAAATTCAAAATAAGCATGTACAATTAAAAAAAAAAAAACAATAAAAGGTTTCAGCATTTTAGTTTGAATGATATGGAAATCATGCCATTCTTTTTTATTTACAGTTTATACAGCATCCCAAATTATTTTGGGGGGCAAATAGTGTAGTAAATAAAACAAACACAAACAGACCCGTAGAAAAGACAGTGGAATAGAAGAGGACAAGAAAGGGACAACAATCAGACCACTGATCCTCACTTAAGTGCCTGTTGGAGATTTGGCAAACTTCCCAGAATTCCTCTCGAGGATAGGGACACCCTCAGATTCCTGCGGTGATTTGTGGGAGTACGCTGTTATCACCCTGTTGAGCTGATTTATGTAGAGTTTTATCTCCCCCCTCACTTAGACATCAGCCGGGGTCATCGTCACAACACTTCACATGCCTGTAGACTCAGCAAGGAGACACATTCATCAAACCGTTGTGAAGGGATATGGTATTATCAAGGATCAGATCAATTTCTGTGGAATCACAGCATTATAATGCATGGGAAGATGAACTGAAGCTGGGCAGACAGACGCTCAGGTAATTCTGTGTCTCTGACAGTGGTGGATAATGATGATAGATCCATGACTATCACATGACAGCCACGAAAAAAGGAGCCAAATAAAAAAACTATCTGGAAGTATATCTTTCCACAGCAAGACAGAGTTTTATGTTAAAGCATTTAACCTTTTACACAGGCAGAATTTGACTGAAGATAATGAATTATCCTGCTTAGTTACAGTCAGACACATGGTAACTGCAGGATAGAACCTGATATTACACCAAGGAACAGACAATATTCTCTAGTTTTTTCAATATCAGCAAGTCCTAAGCAAAGACCGAAACCAATAATATGTGTATAATGTCAGCTGCTATTATGTATCACAATCAAGTGTTTGAGTAGCTTTTGAACAACAATAGAGACCTGCAGCACAGAGGAATAATCTGTGCCAGGCTTTGGCTAAAGAAAACACTTGTTAGTTGGATCAAATTGTTGCTGGTTTAAGTCTTTTCAACAGATTTAATGAAAAATGGTGACAAAAATAGACACAGATCATCACGTGTATGCACACCACGAAATTTTCCCCTTTCCTCTAGTTTACATGTAAACTATTTAATGAACCATCCACTAACAGAGCAGATGATGACTAGCATGAGATGTCTTGGGAAAATTAAAAATTCTCAGTCTACTGTCATTACATATGCATTACAGTTGTACAAATGTACAAAGGCACAACACCTTCACACATATAGAGTATTGTGGAACTAACTTTATGTGGAGATCGTGTGTTTTACATCCCTGGTTTAGAGAAAAAAGAAAAAAAAAACCTGCAATTCCAATCAGGAGCAGATTGCCCAAATTGCATTTTAATTAAATGATTTAAAGGAGTTCATAGTTTCCCACAGACTAAGATAACCCCTCCAGGTAAATTTTAACCCTAAATATAAATATCTTGGATCCATAACCCACTCAAATAAGTGCGTTTTTTTAGTTCCTAAAAAAACTAGCATTTTGAATAATTCACCCATGGGCCTTGAATACATATGTAGGCTGTAGCTGACTGACTTTTAATCTGAAACACCCATTAATCGGCAACCAGTGTACATATTTCTCATTCAGATGAGTTCAGAAACCATAAATGTGATTTCTGTGATTGCTCCTTATAAAGCACCTAATGTAATATGACAGGACAGATTTATTAAAGGAAGTGATCAAGTGTTGAGAGTTCTGGGCAAGTAGAAAATATGTCAGTTTCCCAGAAGCAAATGTATAAAGTAACCCATGATTTACTCTCATAGACTAAATAAGTTCCTGTTTTATTCAGCTGTTACTACATGTTGACAAGTATTGTTTAGTTTTGCAGTTTTCTTGCCCATATCTTATTTAAAATGTCAAACTTTGTTTCTTTTCAGTGTACTCCGCAGTTGATTTTTTCTCCTGTGGTCAAACCTTTTAATTTAACTATTTCATTTGTTTATCCCTTTTTTTAAATCAGCATCTTTTTTGGCTTCTTTTAAAAGAAATACATTTTGTACTGTATTTAGTACAGAAATGTGAGTTTTTAAGGAGGACGCTGCTCAGTGCAAAAAGCACTTTCCACCAGGTGGCACTCTTACACACCTCTTCTCAGTTTGTAGAGGAGGAGGAGCACTTGAAGGAGAGGCGGAGAGTCAGAGGAGGAGGCTGCCCTTATGGAAAGCGGGAGTGTCCGAGAAAAGGGGAGGTGTTTTGGTGACTGTCAAGGAGGGGAGGTGCTGTCAGCGCAAACCAATCATAGTCAGGTAGAAACCCACCAATAAGAGAAGGAGAGGAAAAGCGAAGACAGGCAGGCAGGAAGCTGAGCAAATGACCCTTGATGAGAGAGAGAGAGAGAGGAATTGGAGGATGGGAAGGATGAGGAGAGGAAAAAGGGGCCCGGGTAGAGGGATGTGTGAGAGCGTGTAAAATGCGTAGGCTTGGTTGAAGAAATCTGCCGCAGCTTTAGTTTGTCTTATGTTTGTATTATAAGATATATTCCATTCCCTCCAACATAAAAGCTTATGGGGCATTCAAGTGTATAGAGATTCCTAACAGTGATTGAGTTTCAGCAATAAAATATAAAAACAGAAGCAAAAACACGGTGATGAGAGAAATAGAGAAGTGAGAAGAAGAAGATGTGTTATTGTTAAAGAAAAAGGAAAACAGAAATAAATGAAAACAAAGTTTGTCTGCCTACAAGAGATTAATGCTCAGCAAAGTTTTGAAATACCTGCTGTTTTGGGTGAAAAACAGTCACTTTCTTGCTTTCCTTGCTCTTACTTGATTTGAATGTTTACACAGTCGTTTATCTGTTGAGTGACTTTCATTATCCATGGGCTCTGGAAACCTCTTTAAAGCCTGGTGAAGAAACACCAAAACCAGTGGTGTCTTAAGGAGAACAATCTCTTTTTTCACTTCAGTCTTACTGCTTAATTAAGGCTTAGCTATGTAAGTAGTATTTGTGCTGTTATGTTTTGCAAGAAAAAGTGAGAAACAGGATAAGAGAGAAAAAGAAGCTCAAGTTTGAGAACATGGCTGAGAAAAGGCTTCTTCCCTGAGTGTTTCTCCTGACCTCTGGGCCTTCTCCCTGCTCCCAGTTGGACAGCCAGGTCGACTGCTGTTCACTGGGTCAGAGGTCAAATGGTCAAAAGACACCCACGCAGGGAGCTACACTATGACCTCCAACCCCTCCCCAACATGCAGCTGAACCCTGCACAGAGCCTGAAGCAAATGAGCCAGGAACAGTGCGTTTTTGAACACACAAAAATCAGATTCGTTTTTCTCCAAAACACATACTTTCAGTCTCATCAAAGTCACTTTTAATTTGCCACGTGGAAAAACGGCAGATTCAAGTCAAAATAGTTTTCTAAGAATTCCCAATGCAACCGTAATAATAGAGAAGTGGCTGTTCAGGATTATCACTAATTGAATACTTTCATGTACAAAGTCAGCGATAGGAAGCATGTGCTGCCTTGAGTCATTTACTGCTTACTTTATGTTGCGTTTTACAGGAACAGGAAAACAAGAAAGAAAAAAAAAAATACCAAAATCTGATTTCAAAGGAATATCTGCTTTGTAAAGTAGGAGCTATTTTTTTCCCCAGTTTGTCCTTGTGTTCGGTTTAATTGCCAAGCCCCTGCAGGTCAAAGAATATAGCTTGGTTAAAAACAGACACGAGCCTCATACAGTACAGTATAAGGACATAATTTGATAAACCCCTCTTATACTTCACCTAATTTGCACATTATTAGCTCCCAATAGTGAAACACCAAACGCTGAGTTTGCACTTCACTTACCACAGGTTTCTTTTGGTACTCCAGATGAGGAAAAACAAGTCCACTGTGACATTAAGTAACTCCAAATGTGAAACTGCTTTTTTTCTTTCTTTTCTTTTCTTTTCTTTCTTTCTTTCTTTCTTTTTTTTTTTTTAAATTTTAGCTGTAACAGAGTGCATGTCGGCATTTGTTACAGTGATGGAAAAGTCACAAAGAACCCTTAATTAAATCAGTGCAGATGTAATATAACAGCTCTCTATATGTCCTCCATTCAAAAAAAAGGCTTAAATACAAATGTTGAAGTACATGCACTTAGCTGCGTACAGTTACAGTATGAGCACTTATGTTTCACTTCCAGGAAGTTCTCAACCTCTGATACGTTAAGTCCCATAAATTAAGCGTAAACAGTAGTTAATGTTCTATTAAGTGCAGTGCAGTGTAAGGCTTTATATAATCCCTTTCACTTGGTGTGTGCTTAGTTTAATTTTTTACGTAATATTGTCACACTGTCTTTGAAAACGTAAGCATATGATAATAATACTGGTTGAAGATAAGAAGGAATAATTTTCAAAGATTATATCCTGTTTGTTAAAGGTACATCACAAAATAAATATATTGTATGTCTGTTAAGAGCAGAACATCATCCAAATAATTTCATGCTGGCAGATCATCTTGATTGTATGAATCATCTGTATAGTTTAGGGCTTCTCAGCTTTTTCTGGCTGGCCTCTCTTTAAAGCAAAAGTTCACGTCCCACATCTCATTTTCCCCCCAATCGTTAGCAAAAACAAAGGATCCAAGTTGAATTTTTGTGAAATAAAGTTCAGCACGATAGCATCATTCTTGCTTTTTCTTCCCTACAAAAATCATGTTTAACTTAGTTGTACACAACCCCCCCACGCATTATTTAAATCAGTGCAGCGACTATGCAGGGAAACTAAAAACTTTCATTTTACTTTTGCTTGTGTTTTTTTAGTTGCTGTGTGGTTCCATTTAGGCACCAAAACAACTTGGTTAGGTTTAGGAAAAGATCATGGTTTGGGTTAAAATGCACCCGTTCACAACAATAAACGCATATTAGAAGGCAAATATCTTCCAAACGCAACAAGCTTTACCTCTGATTTTTTCATTACCTCTGTGTGGAATCCCGTGACAGTGACATCGCCAGCACAGAACACTAAGACTCACTGGGTGCTTGGTAGTTCATTACTTTAAACACATAAACTACAGTAAGTCCACAGAAAACTGAAGACTAAATCTTTTTAAATCAATTTGTAGTTGTAACATATTTAAATAGAAACAGTCTTGCATGGGATCACACCAGCCGTGAGGCCCATGCATTCTTGGACCGCAACCATCCTCACATTAAAAGGAATTTGGGACATGGGTGGGCCAATGCCCCTTTGGCTCAACTTCTACCAGGGTCCTTTACTCTTTACTCATGGGCTGGGCCACACACTCATCTATGAACTCGACCTTCATTTTTAACCAAACTACAAGCTGTGTCTTGCACAGTCGCAGCACTATTGCATTGGCGAAATCTGTCCACAGACAGACAGATGAGGACACACACATACACATACGCACTGAAAATGTGAATTCCACACCAGCTGTCACAGTGTGGCTACATTATGGCGTAGTTAACCCATTTGTAAAAGTGGATATACTTAAATCTTATATGATTTGTCATGACTTTAGATACCCTATTTCAAACAAAACTGCTTACATTTTTTGGGAGAAGGGTAAATAAATTACTGAAAAACACTGAGATCAGTACTGAGTTTGACAAAAGAATGAAAGGGAAACATATACTTCAAAATGACACTCAAGAAGGATACTCTCCGTATTGACTTTCTCTCCATTTCAACTCTACATGCACATGATCAATTATACGTGTGGCTTTTTTGTGTGAATAAAATATTGTTATCCTCTGATTGCTTGTGATAGGCCCGCTGTAAAAGCTTCCCCACTTTCCCTCATTTCCCCACCCTTTCCCACTCTTCCCCCATGCCATTCCCGGCAGCCACAATCGGAGTGCACAGTGTGTGTGTGTGTGTGTGTGTGTGTGTGTGTTTGTGTGTGTCTCATATCCACATAGAGGGAACTTGATCCAGACCACGGCTTTTAACATGGTGTGTAGGATCGCCAAAGTCCTGAAAGAAGACAGAATTAAAGAGCGGGAGACAGACAGAGATTTGACCTCAGTGGAGCATTTCACACACACACACAAACACACACACAGTCATATGCGCATAGTGTGAGTGTAGCACTGAGTGGTAGGGACAGCTGTGGGATAGTGACATCATCTTTTGTTGCTGCCTCGTGTATTTGATCTGTGCAGAGAGGGAGATTGAAACTGAAACACCAGACTGCTCTCTGGACCTACATCCCTTGTCAGAAAAAAAAAACTGTGTGAATGTCTGTGTGAAGGTTTAAGAGCACTAGTAAAACCACAACACTGTACCACACACCTCCTCCTCTCTCTCTGTCTGCCTCTTGTTGTCTCTCACCCTCCCTGCTGATTGATGAGTTGTATATATTCCTTGCTGTAATCAGATCCTTTTCTTCCAGAGGTTGCTGTAAATACATTCTGCTGAAGTGCCAGTCTGCCAGGCAGACAGGCTGACTCTCTCTGGCAGGGATTTAGCCAATGCGCTGAAGCATCAGCATCGTGCTGCATAGGCCCCTTCGGGCATGAAGGAACACATGATGCCCCCCTGTGATGAGATCAGTGCACGCTAACAGCGGTGTGTATGCATGTTAGGGTCATCTGAGGTCTGTGTTAACATAGCTGTGTAGCTTCATTAGACATTTGACTTGATTTAAGTGGTAAATTAGCCGTTAGATGGGAATGAGTGGAGAAGAGAGATTGTGCGCTGATGTGACTTTTTGCGGTTTGGTGACAATGACACAGGCAAACTACACACACATACACACACATGCCTAGATATACACATGCACGTTATACAATGTGAGCATTATCTATCTCTCTCACTCATACCTACATAATCTGATCACCTCTATAATCTCTCAGAGCCTTCATCAACTAAAGTGTCAAACTAGCTAACTCAGATATTTGTGTGTGT
>VUQI01003376.1:12962-23232 GCA_015106735.1 Paratilapia polleni | reverse complement strand
ATTCTGACAAGCTTGGAAGTCAATATTTGGTATGACCACCTTTATTCTTCAACACATCCTGAACTCTCTTAGGCAAGCTTTCTTATAATTTCTTCAAGTAGTCTTCAGGAATAGTTCTCCAGGCTTCTTGAAAGAGATTCAAAGCTCTTCTTTGGATGTTGGCTGCCTTTGGTTCTGTTCTCTGTCAAGATGATCCCACACTGCTTCAATAATGTTGAGGTCCAGGCTCGGGGCAGGCCAATCCATGACTAACTGTTCAGTTGTTTGTTTTCCTATCTAGGTATGTTTTTACTGCATTGGCAGTTTATTTGGGATCATTGTCATGGTGAAAAATGAAGACTTTGCCAATCAGATGCTTTCCAGATGGTATTGTAATCTGATGGTACTTTTGTGTGTTTATAATTCCATCCATTTTCACAAGATCCCCAACACCACTGGCTGAAATGCAGCCCCAAACCATGGCTTCACCTCCACTGTGTTTTACAGATGGTTGTAGACACTTACTGTTGTACTTCTCTCCTTGACCTCCTCCAAACATGTTGAACCAAAAATTTCACATTTGGATTCATCACTCCATAAGACCTGTTGCCGCTGATTTTCAGTCCAGATCTTGCGTAATTTGGCATACCTCAGTCTTTTTTCCCTGTTTCCCTTCCTTAAGAATGGCTTTCTTAAGAACATGACTTCCAGATACTGGTCATCTGCTGTAGATAGTTTTTTAGGCCTACCACTTCTTCTTTTGTCCTCCACTTGTCTAGTTTCCCAGTTTTCTTTTAAGGACACACTGCACACCATGCCGAGATATGCAAAGTTTTCCTTTCCTAGTTGGTGCAAAAATACTGTTTTATGCCTGTCAAACTGTGTTATCTTTGGCATTTTTCATAGATTCAGCTAAAGAAATGGGAAAACATTATTTGGGGTTTTTTTTGACAGTCTGCTAGTAACAAAGTGCCCAAAGATACAATTTAAAACTAGTTCTTTGCGTAATGGTGTGTGTCACGTGTAGAGACAACAGTGGTTCATTCCTTGAGTTAAGTGTCTTTTTAATGCTTGAATGATTCATAGGCCAGTGTTAAGTGGCTTAAAAAATGGTCAGTTACAAGGACTAGACTGAAAATGATGGAAAAGCAGTTGGTGTCCAGAGAAAAAGTTTGAAAGACCTTCAAAAAGCCTGGAGAACTATTTTTCAAGACCACAAGAAAGTCTGGCTCATTGGAAGCAAAATATTAAAAAAATGAAAATGCTCAAGACTTTTGCACAGTGCTGTAGATTTGGTAAAATTAGACCTACAATAGACAGCACTTTCAATTACAGGTTGTCGAGGCCTAGCACAATAATGCTTTTACATCTGCTTTTTTGGTTGTTTTAAATGGTGGCCAATCAATTTGATATATTGATATGTATATATTGAATCAACAGTTAAGTTTAGACCTAAAAATTGCAGGTTTGGCTCTTGAAAAAAAAGTGATTTTCTTTCTTTTTTTTTTGTGCGTTTACGTCAAATTCTTTATTTCATAATTCAGAAACATCCCAAATTTACCATTTAGGTCTCTCTGTCCTCAGTGATTTTCTGTCCTAAATGCTAATATTTGTCATTGATTTTTTTATTTATTCATTCATAATTTCCAGTAAACTATAAATCTGCATTACATGACATTACATGTCTTTCTTTTTTTCTCTAACTTTATATAGCATAAAAACAGAACAAGCAATAATCCCCAGTGAAACAAACTTCACCTTGTATTAAGTAAAATGCTGTTGAGATATCCGTTCCAACTCAAAATTCAATTTAGTTTAGTACGTTTTGGATATGATTAATAGGAAAGTAGTTTCTCTCAGTCAGGTAAAGGTGACAACTTTGATTCCTTTGTGTTCTGTGAATATGGCTGTCAGCAAAGACTCCAACTCTGTCCTCTGTTTGTAGTCTTCTCTCAATAAGAGCTATATAATGAAATATATTACTGAAAAGAAAAACATCCCCAAGCACTATAGGGATAAATCCTTTCTGGGTCTTTATGTTCTGCGTTCATACACCTCTGATCCCTTTGCATTAACCCCACCTCCATCTGCCCCTTTCATTTATCCATGCCCTCCCTTTACCTACTGCTTGGCCCGTGTGCAGTGGTGCAGTGCTGTTAGCTACTCTCTTCACCCTCCCAGGTAGTCACTTACAGCTCTGTCTGTACAATCTGCTTTGCAGACTTCCTCTTTGTAGGCTGATGGGTGAACTTTAAATCTCAGTCATTTGGAAGATTCATAGAAGATTGGTCATTTTGCAGGGTTAAAATTGCCAAATAATTTCAAAGGATTTTTGTGAAACTATAATTTATTGTTCATTTTATGGAAAAAAAATAAAGGGACAGTCTTTACTTGGTTCAGACTTTGTGTGAGGAAAAAAAAATTGGAACTATGAAAGAACGAATAAACAATATTTTTTTTGGATTTATATAAAAAATTATCATTTTACTTACAGTTGTTAACAAATTGCTTAGTTGTTTGCTGAAAACCTATGATTAAGAAATTATTTTATAAGGGTTTGACTGAATTAAATAGTACCTGCTTTGGTTTAAGTCAGACCTAGAGCTCACTCTTCTTTCTGCTTTTATTTCTATTCTTGCCATCTCCAAAATATTACAGAAGGAAAAGAGGTAGAGATCAAGGGCAGGAAGGTGCCCTCGTCCTCCTCCGCGTTAAACTGGGTCCCAGGCAGTTTGAGTACAGTACAGTGCAGCACTGGCCCATATTCTATATATAGAAGTCCTTATTTCAGATTGAGTTGGAACAGGGTGAAATGGGTCGGATGGCTGGACAACTCGAGGTCCTTGCCCTTGATTTTTCTGCACCCTGGGATGTCTGGTCATCTACTTCATCAGCCCCAGTGATGAGGTTGATCGTTTTTAAAAAAAAAAAAATAAATAGTAGTGAAAAGTTTTTGGAAAGAAAGGCAGTATGTCTTCAGGCTTTTTGAGAATAAGAGTAATATCATAAGGTATGTTGAGGTCCATTTTGTTAGGCAAGCTCCTGCTGAATATTTCCTAACATCCCCAGTGATGAGCACATGTCAGTGGGGGTGGTGGGATGTTGCTGGAATGTGACGAGCACGCTATGAAATGTCACCAATAACCTGATGCGATAACCCGCTGCTACGGCAAGAGTTTTAACCTGGCATGAAACGTGAAAGGCGAGACAGCTTTTTGGCCTTTTCACCAAGTCACCTTGCATGACAACTGAGTGAGTGTGTGTGTGTTACTGAGGGGTTTAATGTGTGTGGTTTTGGCTGTTTGAAGAGTTTTATTTCCAAAACAAAATCATTTTCTTTTAAAGCACAGTAGAAACAGAAAACATCAGATGTGTCTGATACTTTTGGATTGATTTCCTGCCTCAAGAGTGAACCTTGACAAACAAGCAAAGAATGGAAGAATATTCACTGTGATGGAATACCAGTCTGATGTGGAAGATTTAAGTTACTGAAGTTCATTATTAACATCTTAGTGGCCTGATTTAAAATTGATCTCTAAATGGAAAGTTGGAGATCCAAAGCGTATGATATGTTATTCAGTCTGCAGCATCCTGTGTATTTTGCCATCCATTTAGCCACTAAGGGCCTTAAAAGTTGTCTTTGAAAAACAAAGATCTTCTTAACAAGTTATTTTTGTGTCAGCATTTGAGTTCTTAAAGTTTGATTTTCTTAAAACAGGTGAAAATATCTACCAGTGCAGAAAAAAATAGATTTCCAATTCAAATCAGTTCTTTTAAGTGTTTTCTATTTTTCTTGTATACTATTTTTATTCTTGTGCACTGACCTGTTTTAAGATACAACATACAAATCTGATTTTGTTTATTTATTTATTTTTTGTTTTATTTTGTTTTTTTCCCCCGATGATTTTTTATTTTTTTTTATTTTATTTTGAATTATTACTCCACAAACTGGAAATATCAGTCACTTGGCAAGTATAAAATATAAAAAATTCCAGGAGAAAGTTGAATGACTCCACCCATAAAAGGTGCAACCCTTACTTTATTTAAATCAAACTTTGTCTGGACAGGGGTTTATATGAAATGATCTAAAAACAGCAACAGCACTGGAAGATGTCCATCAGAGCAAAAGGAGACAGCCTTGTAGGGGAGATGAGCCAAATTAAAATCAGATGAGGTGTTAAAAAAATTTTGAAAAAGGAAAAAAACTCCCTGTCAAGTAATTCTGAACTCTTACTGAGCTTAAAAATCATCCACTCCTGTAGTATTTTACAACAAATTAGGTTTTAAATGACTGTAAGATATTTCTGAGTTTGAAACAAAAAGGGAGATCGCTGCACCACAAATTCTTTAACAAGTTTCTTTAAACAATTAACATGCAAAACAGAAGCTGTTTCACTTGCAGTAAGATTTGTCTTTCTTATATAGTTGTTTACAGTTTTGTTTTGGAAAAACCCTTCCTTCTGTGATTGGTTGTGTTGCTACAACTGTGTGTGTGTGTCACCTGCAGGCTTGTTTGCACTGCTGCTGATCACTAACTGATCACCTGTCCATCACTGTTTTTATGTCTGTGAGGGTGTGTAAACATGGCCACACTCTGATCTTTGCCCCCTTCCTGTCATTCCACTAGTCTACGGTCCCACAGCCCACCTTCTCCATGCCAGTCACCGTGCCAGTATCCAACCAGAACGCAGCGGCGGCAGCAGCAGCCCTTCAGTTCAGTAACAACCCTGCCGGCGCCCTGGTCACCACCACCTCCTTTGTCACCTCCACCCTCACAGATCCCCGCCTCCTCTCGCCACAGCAACCAGCTCTGCAGAGAAACACCGTGTCACCAGGGCTACCACAGCGACCAGCCAGCGCAGGTAAGAGATGGGATGAAATACAAGTGAAATGTTTTCCGTGTGGCTTCACTTCACATTTGTAGTTGTGCAAATAATCAATAACCTGAGACAGCTTTTCATACATAAACATCCAGTTTTAATACCTGCATCTGATTGATCTATGCAGTATAGGTTTTCTGTTTGCAGTTCTAAACAGTGATTTGGTTTTCTCACTGAAGGATCCTCTGATGCTAGGCAACTGATGAGATTTACTTTTCTGAAAACTGCAACGACAGTTTGAGATACATTGAAGAAAAGAGAAGACAGACTGACAAAATCTCAAAACTTCTTCAAAAGAAAACTAAAGAAAAAAGACTTTGCACTGCCACCCACACTGCTTGATTGACAAGTGTTGGAGACAACATGGAGACAATATTAAAAAAAATGAACAGACTAGACATTTCTAGTTAAATTAATTATTTATAGGATAAGTTTACATTTTTATCTTTTAGCTTTAGCTTTTATAATCTGATGTTTTGTTGTTTTATGTTGAATGGAGATCAATATAAGCCCTTCTTTTAGGGGACTACAGCTTGCCACTGTTTCTCACATTATATGTTTCTCAAATGTGCGTACTAGTACCCCAGTGGTACTTTGGAGTAATGCAGGGGGCACTTAAGGATTTTTTTTTTTTTTTTAGTTAATCTAAAAGATATCAGACTTGCATAATTCCTAAAATTCTGAACCTCTTTGTTCAATAAAAAATATAATATAAAACGACAGTTCCTGGAAAACACTTTGACCACTGGAGTTGCCTTTGTGTCATCAAGAGTCCAAGTCAAGTCCAGCTTCTCAGAAACGTTCAATTCGGTGCATCCACAGTGTCATCATATATCTTTTTTCTACCAGTGCGGTGCCAGTGCTGGTTCAGAACTAGTTTTTCATCTGTGCTATATAAGAACAAGCCCACATTTCGTCAGATTTGATAACCGACCATTGTGTATTGTTACTAGCAGAATTTGGGGTAATTTCCTTGGGAATAAAATATGGTGTATAAACTGTGTAATCTGAATCTGCCAGTTGTTGATGATTTACTTGAAGTATCCCCTCTCTTCACCACTGATGTTGAAGATGGGGCCCATCGGTTTTGTGGTGTCGAGCTGGTGTGAGCAGTTTAGACTTGGCACGAGTCATTTTGCAGTGGAAATGCAGTGCAAGAACCAGTTGGAGATTGTGCACTGGCACCAGCACCATGTCACTGGAAAATGGTATTAGTGTCATTGCATGATGACAAAATTAGTCTGCAACGAATTTAGTAATTATACATTTGAAATACAGTTTAATGATTTTCAGTTGCATGTTTGATTAATAAGTCGAGCATGGATGGCAGAGGAAACTTGTCAAGGGTACTTTGCTGCAAAATATTTCAAGGGGGGATGTTGTTCAAAAAAGGATGAGTTTCACTGACATCTTTTGCACATTGTTGATTTCATTAAACTCAGTCTCAAAGATTTGAAAAAGGACTTTGAGTAACTGCATGACCTGCAGACTGTTGTAAATGTGGGTCATACTGCATTGAATGTTAATTAGCAGCATCTGTCAACACTCCGTGTTATGTATATGAGGCTCAAATCCCTGCGTAAACTTGTGACTGCTGGTTCTCTGTCAGTGTTTGGCCTACTTTTTGTACAGTTGGTTTTCATCAGTTTACAAATGTTTCCTTTTGACATTAAATAATTGTGTTTTTTTTGTTTGTTTGTTTGTTTGTTTTGTTTGGTTTTTCTGTCTGCAGACAAACATGTCATACTGATTTCATTGTCTCTTGTAACTGAAATGATTTGAACCACCTTTAATACACATGGTTGTCATGGTGATGTAGTTACTTAAAGATCTTTTTCATAAAGTGCACTTGATCTATGTAGAAGCAAAGTTTATGTAACAGCAGGGTTTTAATAGAGAATTTTCTCAGTCAACAAGCAGCAAAATGACCAAAGATGTTTTGTCCAGCCTGCATGCTCGATCAATCTAAATAATTCCTGCTTATTGAAATAAGTGCACACTACCTATAATGACAGGCATCCATCATTTCTTTGACTGGTTGGCTGGTACACTCCTGCGTGCGCCTGCTGCCTCTGTGTGGCAAACCAATCCTTCAACCTCTGACTAAAAGGATTTGTGCCCCATTTTTGCGTCTCAGACAAGGTTACTTATCAAGCTTTGTTCCGACCAACATAATCTCATTGTAAGTCAGAATTAGGTGATGTAACTCGCAACAAATGCATTACAGCATCTTTCATAACATGCCGTTCTCTGAGGCAAGTGGGTTTCACGTAGCAGTAATGGACGCCCCTGCCCTCCCCCCCTCTGCTCCTCATAACCTCGGCAGTGCAAATACTCTGCTGTACCCTGTTATGCATCCCACATTACCAGAGTTGTATTGGGTTCATCGTCTTTGCTTATTGGTGTTTTTCCATGTATCTGTCCAGCCAGATATTTTTCAGTCACCCCTAATGACCCCGAATTTCTAAAGAGCATTTGAGCCAAAGAACTGAAATTGCACCAAAGGAGGGAAAATAAGTGTCAGTGCTGAAAAAATGCTGCCTGCTATGTGAGGAAAAAGCAAGCATAATGTTTGCTAGAATGAAGATAAATGTATGGTAGCGGTTGTACTGTGCAAAAATGTCTCTGTTTCCTGTGCTTAGAGACAAAGCACATGAGATTTAATTTTATAGCAGTAGTAAAAATTACTGTTTTATGCAATTTATGCTTTTGGCTCTTTGGGAACAGCAGAACAAACTGAAGCACTTTCACACAAGTTTATGTGTTATTACAAAGAAGCCTTTTTAAACATTTGGCTGCGACAAAGCATTTTTAATAATATTCACTCTGTTTTCCACACTTGTCCTTGGTCACGTGTGACAGCAGGAAATAGTCCACTTCAGACAGCTTCACACTACAGGAAATACTCTGTGTGGTTTAGGCGAGAGAGCTGCCTGGATAGAGCCCTCTTGGTAGTGGTAAACGTACCGGACTCTTAGCACAGTATTTGTACATTGGTTCTGTCTGACACAGAGCAGGTTTAAGAGCAGCTAATGTCTAATCCGACAATGTGATATCCAACTTCTAGAGATTTTTAGGGCTGCAGTGCATGTGTGAAATGGCTTAAGAAGCTTAAAGACAAACTAAAATCAGAATACTTGTGTTTGAATTATTTTCCAAAGTCAGGATTTTTATTAATACCACTGCAGGTTTGCATGGATCAACAGCAGTGAGAAAGAGATCTCAACTATTCCCAGCCACAGTAGGATTGCTTAACTTTAACATTCACACATTAACTGAACATTAATACTGGCCAGATGTCTCTGGACCACAGTAGCCTCAGTCGTGGTGGCCCATTGCTAGCTAAATTTAACCCTCTGAGGTGTAAGTTGTCATCTGTGATGACCCCAACACTAACCCTAACCTTTATGCTAACCCTAGGCAATCAGTACGTATGTAATTTTTGTTTTTATTAAATTGTTCCCCCAAATCTTGGCAATCAGGAAACAAAGAAAATAATCATTCTGACTGACACACATAAAAAAACTATTCACAATTTTTCCAGAACAAGGTTAGTAGGTATGGTGACTTAAATCTCAGGGTTAACAGTGTTCTCAGCTGTAAAAAGACATCTCACTTTGACCAAACTGAAGTAATAATAAAAAAACACTGCTAACTTAACAACTCATACAAGAACATTACCAGTCCCAGGAGTCTTTCCCTTCTCTGGGACAAAAATGTCCACAGTCACAGAGACCCTTCCCAGTCGCTACAGTACATTATGTCTTTAGCTATTTGTGATAAAGGGTTAGAGCGATACCCAGCCTCACTTCAAACACAACTAAAAATAGACATAGCAGATAAAAACACCACAGTGTGGAGCCATAATAAGAATGAGGAAGGATGTATAACATTTCTTTACCCTAATGATCTTAAGTATATAATATAGACACAGAGTTTGATTGGCATTAAGACAGTTAAATATACTGTAAACACTGACTGTTTTACTCCCCATAAGGATCATTCATTTTAAATAATCTCATATTTTTAATTACCTGAAGGTGAGCATTTGGTTGCTTTTTTATATTAAATGAGTCTGACAATTTTCCCCCTCAAAATATCACATAAGTATCATTGAGAAGTAATGAAACTAGCACTTAAACATTAACTGGAAATGCAGAATTGAAACCAATTATGGTCCTTCAGAGAGTGAAATGAGCGTCGATTGCAGTAGTACTTTTTAATGACACTTGATTTAATGATTTTATTTTTCATGCATCATTTTAGATTAGTGCTACTCAGATTAGCTGTTTGATATGAGATGATTTTAGTGTTATTTATATGACCATGGTGTGTTTTCCTATCCTAGGTGCTCTGTTAGGAGGAGATTTGGGAAACTCTAATGGAGCGTGCCCGAGTCCAGTCCGTAAGTAAATCTTTTTTCTCTTTTTTTTTTTTTCTGGTACAAAGACACACACACACACACACACACACACACACACACACACACACATATCATACAGCACGTCATCCACCGTGCTGCTCTCTGCTCTTTAAATGGCTTTAAATGACTTTTTAAATGGAAATGGTTTTTGAAACTGACGTAGAGACAGAGCAATGCAGAATATTTTGTGAGGCAGCAACTCACACAACTTACACACTGACTCAAACACAGCCACACACACGCAAATGCAAGCACAAGCATAAAACACCTGTTGACTGGTGACAGCTGAGGGTCACAGTACAAGCTGCTTGTAAAGAGTCCAAAGAACAAAATGGGTTTCAGGTTGTGGGGGAGAAACACAAGCAGGGACTTTGAAAAGAGGAAAAGAAACTGACAAGATTACAGAATAATTTATATGAAGCTCTTCAGCTGTTTTCTAATACAATTCAAATCTTTGGCAGTATTAGAAAGCTGATCTGGAGTCTGCCAGCTGTTATGTGACACATGCCTCTGAAAGTAAGCTCACAATGTCATTTTGGTGCCAGTTTTATGAATGACAAAAATTCAGTTCAGGACTGATAAATGTGCTTGACACAAGTTATAATGTCAAGTTGACTATATTCATGATTTCTGTGGCAACTTAAATTGTGGTTCAACTCATGGGGTTGAATACAAAAGATAAAATCCATTACTGAATTATTTTACTATTAATACAGTCACCAAATTAATTAGTTTTAAATTATCGATGGTAACTGTGGTATTTTAAAAAATAAATTGATCGCATGTTAATATATTCCTGTGATGATATTGTAAAAATTGTATAACTGTGTAATAATTTTCTCATACACTCAAATTTTACTTATTTTTTACAGATTTCTATAGATGTTACTTTAGTATCATTATGGTGAATTCTTTCTGTGACAGCTCTGTTCTTTTTCTGGTAGAAATTATCATGCTATGGTTAAACTGGCCCTTTTAAAATTAAGAA
>VUQI01003375.1:37709-52244 GCA_015106735.1 Paratilapia polleni | reverse complement strand
CAGGTAAGTCCACTCAACATGTAATTACTGTGACATTTCCACCTTCCACTGCCATTTGTTTCCCTGTGTGAATGTCTTTTCAGCCATTCCGCACCAGTCCATCACTGTTATACCGGGAATCCGTCACAGTTTGTTCTCGCAGATAAAGGGTGTCGAAAAACTCCTTCCAGTTCATGAGCCACATGCAGTCCAATGTGATCTCAAGTGGGCCAGAACTGTAAAAGCATTGTATATAAAAACCTATTAAAAAAAAAAAAAAAAAAAGCTAAATTTTTTTCACCTTCTGTTACTGTAAAGAAGTACAAGTGCCTTCTGAAACAGTTCACATTTAATTTAATAAGCCACATATTTACAAAATAGATGATGAAAAGTCTGAGATGTATTCAGAAAAATAAGTGGAAATTTAAAAATATGCCTGTTTTTCCACATTCAGTCGGCCCACTGTTGTTACAAAGAAATACTACTGTTGTAACTCAAAGGCATCAGCATAGCTCTTGTGCTATGGCAGACCAAGAGTAATGCCTTTGTTAGTAAGAAGGCTATAAACCTAAGAATGACCACTTTCAGGACACGATCCATTCTTAACAACTTGCAAACACAATGCTTTGTGGTGCAAAATACAGTGAAAGTCCAAAATTGATGCAAACTTCACACTTTGCAACCCCACTGAGTGGGCTGGATTGAACCACTTGGCGGGCCATATGCTGGCCACCCCTGTCATAGGTAAACCATGTGCTGGTCAGTTTTTTCTGTCCTGCAATATGTTTTGGGGGCATGAATGACATTCACACACGGCGGCTGTTTTCTGTTGAGCATGACCCGTTAACCCTTTCAGCTGGATAACCTGGTCCTCATTAACAAGATCAAGGAGCAGCTGATGGCTGAGAAGATTCGACCCCTGCACCTGCCGCCTACCTCCACCCCTTCTCAGCAGCCTTTACTAGTGCCCACATCGTCCCCAGACGGTAGCGCTCAGCACGGCATGCCCGTTCCAAAGCCGCAGCCGCAGCAGGTGCCGAGCCACCATCCACAGGCGCAGGGTTCTGGACAGTCGGACATTGCCCTGCATGCTCGTCCTGCCTCCAGTTCTGGACCAGGTACACCCTTTGGTTCATTCTTTTTAGACCCAGTTAATGAAACGCAGTACTGTCAGGGTTCAGACTCGAATATGTCCAGTGTAACAAGTGCTGTCGACCTGTCACGTATCAAAAACCGTCACTGAGGGCCTGGAGATTGTGAAGATGGAAGGCAATTAAAAAGCCTTAATGAAAAGTGAGCGATGCCTGCAGACCTACTCCAGAAGCCACAATTCAAAACTTTGACCTGACAAACAGGAGTGAAACGTTGTCTATTTGAATTAAACTCTGAATTGTGGCTTTGAAGTAAGGAAAGGAAAAGTCCTTATAAGGCTGCTTGGGCTGAGAAGTGTTTGTTAAATGGTTGTATTAAGAAATATTTAGGATAAGGAATTGAAGCTGTATAATTTGGATATCAGTAACAAACCCATCTTATTTATAGCAATGTGAAAACCTTCCAAGTGGTACCCAGCCCTAAAGTAGACTTAATTAACATGACGTCAGCGATGTAATAACTGATATACATTTTGAGGTCTGGGGTTTGTCTTTCTTACGTCAGTGCATTTTGAATGAGATTCTCATATTTTGCAGTTTGATAGTTAATGCAACCAATTCTTAGACGTGACACAGTATCAGGTCTGCGTGCATTAAGACACAGTTTGCTGATTAAAATGCCATCACCTCATAACTTCCAGATGGGAATATGGACGACAAGTCAGCGGTGAAGGCCAAAGGATTATGGGAAGACTGGCATATGAGACAGCTCAGTGAGCAAACTGGCCGGGTCAACCATCGCTCAGGTACAGCCCTCACTCTGTCTGTGCAGCCTGTGGACATGGGGGAGAAAGTCAGCAAGACAGTCAGCCTCTGGTGTTAAATTGGGAGCAGTGTGATAAGCTCTAGTTTTAATATAAAGGAAGCTGTCATGAAAGATTGAGATACACACACAGTTAAGGTACAGTGAGGGTGAGTACACACCTGAGGGTTGTGTAGCACTATAAATACACATAGTTTTGCATACTAGCCTTAGGTGTGGCTGATTTTGTATGGTCCTTAAAAGTCTAGTGCTGTTTTGGCCATACTTGCCAAAGCATTTCTGGTTCCAACCCTCTCAGGTCTGGCTCCCTCATCTCGACCCGAGAGTCACAGCACCTCAGAGGCCCTAACCCCGACGACTCCGACCTCCAGCAGCCAGAACCGCCTGGGTGGCGCCCCCTCTGTGAACATCATCTCTGGACTGGCTAGCGGTCCTGGCATTGACCACATGAAGGCCGGAGGCCTGGCAGGACTGTTGGGCCCCCCACCAAAGGCACCTCGGGGAAGAAAGAAGATCAAAGCTGAAAACACATCTGGTCCTCTGCTGGTGGTGCCCTACCCCATCCTAGCTGACCAAGGATGTGTCACTGTTGCACCCAAAGAGGGCAAAACCTACAGGTTAGATTCAGAAAGTAGCTCCTGTTTTTTTGTTGGGTTTTTTTTTTTTTCAAGCTTTTATTGTATCTGAGGGGTATTTTCCTGTGCTGATCTTGCAAATCAATTCACAGGTTTAAATGTGGTCTGCAAGAATTAATAGGTATTTGCTAGAGAGAAATTTGGTAATAAGGGATGTAGTGTTTACCGAGCCTTTAAAATGAACACATCTTTCCCCAGAATAGACAAAAGCTTAATTTAAAAAAAAAAAAAAGGTACACTCCAGTAATGAGCAACATTTTCATGGAGCATAAACCCAAATAAAAGTAGGCGATAGGACAGATCCCCACAGGGTCTAAACACTGGTGGTAGTGAAGTAAAGCTAACACATGGAAGATTTGAACTTGGGTGGACTCTCCCTGGGCATCCAGGAGGATGAGGTGGTGTTGGGGAGGAAGAGGGCTGTGTAATAACAGGTCGGAAAGGCAAGATGAAAAAAAATTACCATTTTAAAGAACAGGGACTGATGCTTGAAGAAAGATCACTGGACAACTGTAGCAATGCTGAAATTGCTAATAAATTGTCAACTAATAATTACCTCCTGTTATTACCTGGGGAAACATGGAATATTGCTTCTTAGTTTTTCATAATGACCAGGAGTTTCCAGAGGCTGTAATTACATCATTTTCCAAAGGGTCTGATTTCCAGCTGTCAGATTCATTCAGTTTTCATTAGTGTTTTTTCCACAATGGAATCTTAGAGCAAAACTGAAATTTTAAGACTTTGTCATAATTTGTGAGGCTAGCACAATGCAGCTATTTTTACATTTTTGAAAAGAACTGTGATTAAAATCACGAATCGCTTCTTAATTAATCAGCTTTAGTTGGATTTCTGTTTTACTGCTACTTTTGACATATAATATGTCTAAGACTTGGTCATGATTTGCTTAATTTGTGGTCTGGGTATGGGGGTGGAAAAAATGGTGTTATGCTATATAGTCTCTTCAGTTGCGGGCAGATTTTAATTTCTCTAAAACTGTTTGATCTGATCTTTTTTTTTATGCTTTATTTGCATCTCTTCTTGTCCCCAAGATGCAAAGTGTGCCCGCTTACCTTCTTAACCAAGTCAGAGATGCAGATTCATTCCAAGTCCCACACAGAGGCCAAGCCACACAAGTGTCCCCATTGCTCCAAGACATTCGCCAACGCCTCTTACCTGTCCCAGCACTTGCGCATTCACCTGGGGATCAAACCCTACCACTGCTCCTACTGCGAGAACTCGTTCCGTCAGCTGTCACACCTGCAGCAGCATACCAGGTTGGTCAAGCTGTGAACACAAAACAGGGGAAGTTAAGTTAGTGTCAGCAGGTGGGGAAAAAAGCAGTCTCTGTGGCACTACTGGTGTCCGAGCATCTCAAATATGACTTAGTGGTCACACGTTGCTAATATACACAGCACTCTGAAAGTTGTGCAGTTAGAATTTGTCTCCTGACATCCCTTTACAGCGTCACGTTTTTTCCTTGCTCGAATTCTCTTTTTTATAGTTTACATCATATATACCATGATTGTGACTTAAATATGCAGTGAAAAGTTGGAGCTGGGGTTTGTAAGCTTGTAAAATCTGCTCTGCATATACTCTGATCCTTCTTTGCGGGAGTTGCTCACTTGCAGTCACCTCTGTCATAAATAAATAATCTTTCTATCTGCTTCTCTTGCTACAGAATTCACACCGGTGATAGGCCTTATAAATGCGCTCATCCTGGATGTGAAAAGGCTTTTACCCAGCTGTCTAACCTCCAGGTCAGTTAGACATTCAGACTCATTGAGTGAGCTGGCAGTAATTAAAAGGATACAAAGATACAGATACAAAGTTGCAAATGTTCGAATTAAATAGACTTCTCTGCAACCTTTGTCTGTGTTTTCTCCCTCACAGTCTCACCAGAGGCAGCACAATAAAGACAAGCCGTATAAATGTCCTAACTGCTACCGTGCCTACTCAGACTCTGCATCGTTGCAGATCCACTTGTCAGCGCATGCCATCAAAAATGCTAAGGCCTACTGCTGTAGCATGTGTGGCCGGGCATACACCTCAGTGAGTAAACTGCGGGTTATCTGTTTGCTATCTCAAGTTTTTCACATGTCTTCTGACAGACTGTTTGCAAGATGACATTTGATATTATTTTTTCTACCTTGGACTAGAAGGAGCCATGTTTCCTGTTTGTGATATTTAACACCTTAATATGTTCTTGCTTCTATTCAAATGTTCAGAAACGAATAAAAGACATTTTTAAGCTACTGATCCGGTGACAGCAAAGGCCTGAGGCATTATCTTTTTTGGGTTCTCCATCCGTCCCTTTCATACTAATATAAATGTGTCCATTTCCCACTACTCCTCACTACAGATCCCTCCAATTTCCTCCAAACGTGTCCACATGGTACATTGGGCTGGCCTTTCTGTATGTTTTTTTTTTTTTGTTATTGTTATTTTTACAGTTACATAAATGCATGGCAATTTTACTTTTTACTTGCAAATCCTTTATTTTGAATTCTGGAAATTTAGTTTGAAAGCATCAACTAATGTTCCCCAAAACAATGTTTTGGACCAAATAAGGAGAAGGTATGTGCCATATTGGACCAGTTCGAGGGATACTGTATTCTACTGTGATTGGTTGTTTAGTCACACAGCCGTGTGGTTAGTTTTGCTTTTGCTGTAAGGAACTGATCACCCTCTAAGCTGTCAAAAAGGTTGTGCAACAGGTAAATGGCTCAGCTATGGACTTGGTTAAGTTGCTTGTTTTCTTTAAATTTGGTCCAAATGAGACTCAAAGCTGAAAGTTTTGGTCGTCAAAGGTCAAGGTCACAGCCATAACTCAAGAATTCATACACTAATTCTGACAAAATTTCACACACACATAGGATGATAAATGATATAAAAGGTCAACTTCCCTCTGACATCATAGTGTTCACACTTTACATTAATCAGTTCACAAATGTAGGGGCAAGTAAATGGACAGGTATATAGTGCTTTTCTACTCTTATTGAGCACTCAAGGTGCTTTTTACTACAAGCCTCATTCACCCAATCAGCACTTTATTCTACGCCTAAGCACCTTGTCTGACACTCACACTCCGATGAATGCATCGGGGGGCAGTATCTTACTTGAGGATACTTCGACATGCACTGGAGGAGCCGAGGATCAAACCACAGACCTTCAGATCAGTAGACGACGTGCTTTACCTCCTGAGCCACAGCCAGGAGCTTGTGACCACATTTCAAATTTTACTGGATTCTAAAACAATGACACTGATGCTCTTTACTATATGTATTATAAGAATCTGGGCAGACATAAATGTAAACTCCACCTGAATTGATTGGTGGAGGCAGCTACTTTTAAAATCACTGCGTAACGCATGTATTTAATTTTTTATTTTTTTTTCCCATTTAAATCAAAATGTTCCAATTAGCTCAATTAGCATGAGTTATGATTTCATTAGAGAAAAGGGTGAAATGTCAAAGAATGCTCAACCTGCATTTTAATAGCAATAATATTTATGACTTTTGGTGTGTTTTCTTGTTCTTGTAGGAGACCTACCTTATGAAGCACATGTCCAAACACACGGTGGTGGAGCACCTGGTGAGTCACCAGTCGCCCCAGAGGACTGAGTCTCCCAGCATTCCCATACGCATCTCCCTCATCTGAGCTCCCTGGACATTCAGCAGCAAGATTCAGAGTCAGCGTTCGGCTGGAGCTTATGAGGCCCTGCACCCACGGCCATCTACATAAGGCTTACATTAGCATTATGACAGCTGACATAAGCATTCAGTGTTAGATTTCGTAAGCAGACAGCCTCCATTCGTCTTGACACAGGCAGTCTATTAAAAAGGAGCACAGCATTATTTTGTGAATGTAAAAATACAGCCAGATATTGTCCAGGGGATGGAGTGGTAAAGAATGTCTTGCGTCAGATTTAATAAGCACTTTCGTAAGCATCATGTAAACCGCCGGATGCATTGGCCATTAAAAAATGTTTTAGTTGTCTTTTTTTTTTTTCTCTCTTCCATGAAATGGGTTTCCAAAATGTGCCAGATGATATTTGCCCTTATATAGAATTGAGAAAGTGGGAGGAAAAAAAAAAAAGTTTGCTGGGTGTATTCTGGAGACATCCAAAGATAATCTTAAAGCACTTTTAGGCCTTGTGGTTTTGTTCAAATTGTTTCAATCTTGTCGGATGGAAAATGCCAAAGGGCATTACTTGTGGCAGCTAAGAGTACTGACTGTGTACAAAAAACAGTCATTTTTTTTGTTACTTTTTCTGTTTTTACTCACTTTTTTTTTTTTTTGTGCAAACACAGGGTCATCAAAATTTGAAGAAAGGCAATCGGTAGATGACAATTGAAACATTTCATGATTGTATTAAAAAGTTGTATTATTGGCTTGAGAAGGCAAAAAGTAGAGTTCGATGGAAGGGAAGAAAGATTTTTATTAATATTATTATTATTATTATTATTATTTCCAAAAATGTTCACTCCATATTTGACGTTCACCTTTTATGGCACCTTTATGATCATAACACATGATCAAAAAAAAAACACTGCTTTTTTTCCAGTTTGTCTCCCGTTCCAGTAGGTAGTGCCATATATGAACCTTGGTGAGGTTTGAAGAGGAAGCAAATCTTGTAAAAGTGTATGTCTGCTTTCCCTATTCAGTTAAGCTTTGACTTTTATTTTCAAAGAATTAAAAGTATACGTTGCACATGTATCGGTGCCAGCTCTACTCTACTCAGCCCTTTTTTTTAAAAAATATGCTTCAGCTGAAATTCAATTTTACTTGAGCAGTAAATTTTAAAGCTAACCATTGGACCAAAATGTGAAGTTATTGTACAGCTACTCCAACCCAGTAACAAGTTTTTTAGTCTCTAATAAGCTTTACCTATTTGGAATAAACTGCAGTATAATTCATATTCAGTAGGCCTATTTTATGAGTTTACGCAGGGGTAGATTTTCTCCTTTTTTTTCTCTCTCTCTCTTTAGTATTCTTTTTATTGTACACAGTATTGTTTGTTGTATTTTTACTGTACCTGTAACCTCTGAATGGTACTAATAGGGTACCCTGTATTCTTCAGGGCACTTCAGAAAAGGTGCTACGGCTAGACGTTACATTTGAGATGGAACTGAGAATAATGTAAAATACATATACAGTATATAGTATGTTTTCAAAAGAATAAAAGCTTATTACTCAAGCCACTGGCCTGAAAACAGACATTTACGCCAACAACAGACCCTGCCTCTTCAACTTACTCTCTCTTCTGAGATAATGGGAAAATGTACATGTTGCTGTACTGTAAAACACGTTACTCATTTATAGTACCTATTTTTAAGTTTTCATAAACATGTTCTGTTTGGGTTTTGTAAAAGTTTATGTAAGAGCTTACTGTAATTATTTTAGTCTACCTGTGTGTTATTAATATTCATGTTTTATATCATTTATTTACATGTAAGCCTTAACTGTTTTATCATCCCATTTCCATTACTCTGTATTGTGTTCTGCAGTATTCAGTCGTGTAAACATTTTTTTTTTTTCCTTCCGCATGGAGTTCCTGAGCTGTAATCTGTATAACTGTTTAACCCATGTTCTCTATGAAATGATATTGCGTAGATTTATTACACTTTTTCCTGTCTTGCATTGTGGTTTCATATACAGTTTCTAGACAACTAAATATGCACAGCCAAGACTGAGAAGTTAAACTAAGGTTATCAGTGTTTAAAAAAAGGAAAAAAAAAAGGAAAAAAAGCTTTGTATCTTTACCTTGTTTAATAAACAGACTGTTATAAATCAATCACTGATTTCTTGATTTTTACTGAAAAGCATCAGCCAATCTGCTTTGCAGAGTGAGATGCCAGGAATAAAACAAGCATTGTTTATTTATTATTCTGAAAATAGTTTTGTTTAAAAATGTTTTCATACAAATACAGCAAGAGTGAAAGTTTTTATTGATTACATCTGGTTGTTCCCATGTCTTCTTCAAATACATTTTTGTTATCAGCTGTATTCACACTTCATTTCAGGCACATTGAAGACAAAACGGAAGATATTTGTTTACACTTTGTGTAGCTGTGACTGATACAAAATTTGTATTTAATGCCATGCACAAAGTACTAATGTCTTATTTGCTGATTGTCTTTGTGACTAAAGCACAAATACCTCAAGGACTGTGTGTTTTTGGAGAACCCATGTGAGGTTTACCCATGTAAAGAAAAAAAAAACTGGTTGGGAAATTTAAAATAGGAAAAAAGAATGTCTGGAATTATGTGTTTTTTTCCTGACTTTGCAAACTGAAAGCAGAGCAAACTGCACATTGTAAATACTGGAGTGGCTTTCTAGAGCCTAATATTTACCATGAGTATACCACAATGTCCTATTACATAAAGAAAGTGGGTCCAAAATATATCAGTGGTCGATATCAGTATGATTGACATTTGTAAAAGTGCTTATCTGTTTTAAGATTTCTTTGATACATTAAAACAAAAAACACACCATAGGCATCAGAAGACTGCCAAGGTTAAATTAAACCACTGTTGCATTCCACTGTTACACTTTCCCCAAGTGTAAACACAAGTACAAGTTCCTAAAAAGTGCTCAGTTTGAACTAGTGCCATTCAAATATTACTCATGAAATGACATTCACTGCATTGTGTGAAATGCACTAATGTGAAATGCACAATGTTTTAACCACACAAATTTCCCCTCATCCAGAATCTGGATTGAAATGCAGTACCTCCACCACCCTGAGCAGAACTGTAGTGGAAGGCCCCTTTCAATATTACTGTCTTTTATCAAGGATCATTTGCATTATAGCTTGTAGTACCACTTTTAGCAGCAATATCTTGAAGTAATCGTTTTCTGTTTGACTTTATCAGTCTCTCATATTGTTGTGGGGGAGTTTTACTTGAGTTCCTTGTGATTTGTTGATGGCAGGTTTCAGAGGAGAAGGGGCAGACTACCTCAAGCTGATAGAAGGAAAACAGTAACATAATTACAACCAAATTATGCAGAAGAACATCTCTGAATGCACAACACATCGAACCCTGGAGCAGATGAGCTACAGCAGCAGAAGACCACACCGGGTGTCACTCCTGTCAGCTAAGAACAGGAAACTGAGGCTACAGTTCACACGGGCTCACCAAAATCAAGGATCATTTGCATTACACAGCCATGTAAAAAAAAAAAAAAAAAGACTTTCACATGATTAAGTAGCTTGTAGAACCACTTTTAGCAGCAATAACTTGAAGTTGTGTTTTTTTGTATGACTATCAATCTCTCACATCGTTGTGGGGGAATTTTTAGCCCACTCTTCTTTACAAGGTTGCTTCAGTTCATTGAGATTTGCTTCATTCATTTATGTACAGCTCTTTTCAGGTCCTTTCACAGCGTTTCTTTTGGGTTGAGGTGGACTTTGAGTGGGCCATTGCAACACCTTGTTTCTTTTCTTTTTCAGCCATTCTGTTATAGATTTGCTGGTGTGCTTGGGATCTTTGTCCTGTTGCATGACCCAGCTTTAGCTATCGGACAGATGACTTCACATCTGACTCAAGAATACTTTGGTGTACAGAGGAGTTCATGGTTGACTCAATGACTGCAAGGTGCCCAGGTCCTGTGGCTGCAAAACAAGCCCAAATCATCACCCCTCCACCACCATGCTTGACAGTTGGTATGAGGTGTTTGTGCTGATATGGCCAAACATCTCCACTTTGGTCTCGTCTGTCCAAAGGACATTGTTCCAGAGGTCTTGTGATTTGTTCAGATGCAACTCTGCATCTCTTTTTAGAGAGAAGAGACTTTCTCCTGGCAACCCTTCCAAACAAGCCATACTTGTTCAGTCTTCTCTTGATTGTACTGTCATGAACTTTAACATTTAACATGTTAACTGAGGGCTGTAGAGTCTGAGATGTACCTCTTGGGTTTTTTGCAATTTCTCTGAACATTGTACAATCTGACCTTGAGGTGAATTTGCTGGGACTTCCACTTCTGGGAAGATTGTCAGCTGTCTTGAATGTTTTTCACTTCTGAATAATCTTTTACACTGTAGAATGATGGACTTCAAATTGTTTGGAAATGGCCTTGTAACCCTTCCCAGATTTATGGGCAGCAACATTTGCTTTTAGAACTCTCCTCTATGCTCTAAATAAATAAAAGTCGACATGTTTGCATAGAAAATCATAAGAGGAAAAACTGAAGTTTTCAAACCAAGTTTATTGTTTTATTACGTTTGGGGAACCATAGATGAATGCTATACAATATGCGAGAATTACTTGACCAGTTCTGTCTGACAGATATGTTTCTCATTTTAACATGTAAAAAGTTTCAATAGTCATAGTTGGTTCAGTGTAAGTGGATGGAGTGACTGTTGAGCAATGACTCACAGAATCACAGCACAACATCACCACCTACTGCTGTGGGGGTGTAAGTTCAGCGATGGGTGACAGGTCAGGAAAGTGCTCTTACTACTATATTAAAAACATTGCCATCCAAACAATCTCACAGAGCCAAACTAACCTGAAAGTATAAACAGATGCTGATGATGGTGAGCTAGTTGAATGAAAAATATTCCTTGATTAATCCAAAAATACTGTATCTTATTTTAGGCCAGTCCCCTCCAGACTTTCCTGCAGCTGTAAAAATTCATTTTACTTCAAATCTGTCTGAATCTGCTGGAGAAAATAGGCCTGTGTTACATTTGTTAAAAACTACTTTCCAGCTGTTTGGGGAAAACAATGTTATCTCAGTCTGTGTTTGATCAACACTAAAAGGAAAATTGGACAATAGAAGATTGGAAACACATTGCCTGGTCTTGACTTCTGCTGCGACATTCAGATGGTAGGTTGAGAATTTGGCGTAAACAGCATGGAAGCATGGATCAATCCCGCCCAGCTCGGCATCCAACTCCAGCTCTTATGCTCTTTGGCTCACTGCAGCTTCATCATATCTGTAGAGACACAAAAACATGAATATGAAAATTTAAAGTTCTAACAACTTGGCATTCAAATATAATTTTCTTTCACACACATGCTATATTTAATAATTACGAAGATAACACCTATAGTGAAGGGCAGGTGGCCCATTTGTCCAGTATACCGAATTAGTTGAGAAGCTTGAGTTCAAAATTTCTTTTTCACCCATTAAAGCAAGTGACATCAAGAAGAACTTAAAGGAGTTTTTCTTAGGAATACTTTCTTAAAAGTGACATTATTTATCCAACTGGTTATGTGATCTGTTTACATTTACTGGCCAAATTCATTGGAACTGCGGTGGATATCCAAAGGCTGAAATTCATCTGTTTTTTTTCCTGCTGTTATGCAAAGTTACAAATGTTACACACACATTATAAGCTTATTTTAATTCTACTGAGCCAAATATGCTTTCTGCTAATTATTGTCAACATTTAGTAGAATGAAAAGTGTCCTACCACTGTGCCGACCCCCTTGCTTTGAGGCACTGTTGCCTCACAGCAAGGGGGTCCTGGGTTCAAACCCACCGGCTCGCTGGGGCTTCTCTGTATGAAGCTTGCATGCTCTCCTTGTGCCTGTGTGGATTCTCTCCCCTTACTCCGGCTTTCTCCCACAGGCCAAAGACATGCTTGTTAGGTTAATTGGTGATTCTAAAATGGCCATAGGTGTGAATGGTTGCCCTTTTTCCTTACTCCTTATGGAGTCCTCAAACTATCTGTAAATGCTTATAGTGCCTTCCACATAGGCACATAACATATCATGACACATACCTTTTGAGCCTTGGGTCTCGCTTTTGACTGGATGCTGTCAAAAGGTGTTTCAGCTGCTGAGGCTCGTTTTTGCTCCTGAGCCTTCCTTTGGGCCTGGTATACAGGGAACAGGTGATTATTAAAGTGGAAGGAGAACAGCAGGAAAGAAGAGTGGTAGTTAGACTGGAGATGCAGGGACATAGCATGCAGTTGCAAGAGACATGTATTTTGAGGCTGAAATTCATCTTTACAGGTAAAAACTTAATGATTACACCTCACTAAAATAATTTTAGGATCAGGACAACAAGGCTCCAGTCACTCAGGCAAGGGAAAATAAGTTTTCCCTACCTGGCTGGCAAATGGTTGCTGGAGGTTGATGGCAGTTGCAAGGTGAAATTGCTTGCAAAGAAGTATAAGGTGCTGCACCAAAAACTTCCTTGCTATTACTTTTGTTGATGGCAGATTGCCGCGATGGAAGAGGCAGACTTGTCTGGAAACACTCCCCAACTACTCTGCTACTCTCCCAGCAAAACGGAGACCATCTGCCTTCAAAGTAAAAGCGTTTTGAAGTGTTAAAAGTGTTGGCCGGTGCACTGATGCACAACTTTTACTTTGAAGGTGAACGATCTCTGTTTCCAGAATATTTTTGTGGCATTAAAACTACATTGAATAATTATATGATTATATATCATGGAGCTATCATATATATAATGATGTATATGCGCAAAATTAAAATGATGGGGTTTTTTTTTTATCACCCAGAGAAATCCTTACTTAAAACCTAGATTCAAATGTCTTAACAGTTTTTCATAATAATGAAACATCTCTAATGATGCATGCTTGAAAAAGTCTATCCCATTTGTTTTATCACACCCAAATGTTTTCTATGCGTTACCAGTGCCTTCTCTACTAGCTATGTTGCAGTTGTGTGTTTATTTTCATGTCTACCCTGACATGAATGGGTGAGGTAGGGCAGCACGTACACCGGAGAGCACATTAAGCGGTCTGTTTACTGAAGAAATCTTTTCATGTGGTTTTATGCGTCTCCATTGTATATGGGCGGGTCTCATTTGAGACTTTTTTTGGATCATGACTGAGTCAGAGCAAAAGGGAGCTCTATGCTGCAGAGAGGAAATGGGTGTTCATTTTGGAAACTTTGGAGTGAGTGACCAAAATAAAGGGGGTGTGGCAAAGCTAGAAAAGAGTGGACCACCAAAAGGGGCACTAACTATACTGCAGAGTGGGGAAGCTGCTACTAAGCTGCAGAGATCTAGTTCAAGTGAATAAACCATATCTGGGGTAAGTAGATATTTCTTTCAATTATCATTCAATTTCTGTAAATATCTTGTTAAATCATGTGATGGAAGATAGTAACAAAGTTGACTATGCCTTTCATAACATTTAACAATTTGTAGACCACTTCTTTTAACAGCCTTGCAAAAGACAAAGATAGTACCACATACTGTGTCATTGTAATATGTGTATTTTAGTCTTCTCGTGCCAGAATGATCTTTTTCGGTTGATTTTTACTTCGCACTTTCATGCGACAGATGAAATCGAGTGTAAATACATAATTTGAGAGTAATTGTGACTCCACCGCCCAGCCAAATGGACCTCTCCTTCAGATAAAGATCTTTACAGACAATTTGATTCTGTTTCTTATTTTCCTGTAAGCCTCCTTTCTTCTTTCTCTTCTTATTTTTGTCTCCTTGAATTTCTGTTTATTGTGAAATTAAAAGAACCCTAACTACTAGCTGCTATGACAGCCAGTGTATACAATGGTGAATCTTTGTAAAATTGCAGGTTTTTCCTCAGACTGATTTCCTCCAAGTTTACAAGGAGAGCAACTTGGATTTAATCCACATTTAAATGAAATTACAGACTGTTAGCCCTTTGTGATGAAAGAACCTTTCAGAAGAGCAGAGAGGTTAACTGGGTAAATATTTTGGCACTACTTAGATTTCAGGGGGTCCACCCAGGCTCTTTGCCGGGTTGCTGTAGGTTGTAAACACACAAGGCAGTCAAAGAGAAGTTTTTGAAATAACTCTGTTTTAAAGTCTGGTCTTATTTAACACAGAGAAAACTCTGTTCAGCTCCTCAGATTTTCCATTTTGAGTTTCACAGCAAAACAGGAAAGTTATCCAACACTGACTTTCACTGTGGAACCAGCAAACACATTAAACAGGTCACACACAATTTCCTTGCTGAGTTGGTTGCCAGTTGCTCAAGAAATCTAAATTTTTTTTTTTTTTTTTTTTTTTTTTTTGGTTTTTTTTTTTTTTTGGGGGATTTAAA
>VUQI01003375.1:8921-37689 GCA_015106735.1 Paratilapia polleni | reverse complement strand
GGGAATTAAAAATGCCATACCTGCTGATGTTTGTCACCCTGTTGCATCTCATCACACTGGCAATGCTGTTTATTGCAACCATGGAGAAGGTAACAGTCATCTTTGGGAACTGATGCTTGTTTATCTCATATGTGCGACATAGCTAGCTCTGTGTGTAATGTCTAATCTCTCTTTAAAGTCTTGGTGGGTGTGGGATGGAATAGAAAAGTCAGACCTATGGTACAACTGTAGGTATGACAACTCCACGGGAACCTGGCTGTGTGCATCCACCAAAGATACTGGTGAGCAGTTTCTCCAATTTCTTTGATGCTATAAAATGAAACAGCTCTCTCTCTCAAAGGTAAAATGTGGCTCAGAGAATGGTTTACTTCCTTAGAATGGCTCCAGGCAGTGCAGGTCCTCATGGTTCTCTCAGTGGTCTTCTCCTCGGTCTCCTTCTTGGTGTTCCTGGGTCAGCTGTTCACCATGTCTAGGGGTGGTCTCTTCTACTTCACTGGACTGTGTCAAGTCTTTGCAGGTAACAGTGGAGTGAAACAGTTTGCAAATTTAGTGCCACTGTGTGATTAGGCCATTTGAAAAGGATGACACTTAGAAATGAAAAAGTGTTTAGTTGTAGGTCGAGAGTTGTACGGGTCAAGAAGCTACAACAACTTGTTTGTGGAAAAGAGTCTGGTATATTAAAGTACAATTTATTTATTCATTTTAGGATTTTTTGTAATTGTGTGATTTATACTATTAAAAAAATTTCCATCCATCCATCCATCCATCCATCCATTTTCTGCCACTTATCCAGAAGCAAGGGGCAGAAGTCTAAGCACAGATGCCCAGACCTCCCTCTCTCCACAGCCCACATCCTCCACCTTGTCATATATAATATGTGTATTTTCTTTCTTTCTTTTTTTTTTTTTCAAAACACATCACCTGGAACATTTGAGACCAGCCCTGTTTTTGAGTGTCTTCTTTTAAGTAGGAACACACAAATTTGCCACAGAACTTGAATTTTCTGTTACACTAGTCTTAACAAAACATTAATGTCAGGGATCTGTGTTGGCCAGCCCAAGTATATGTTGTTGTTGCTATCACTATACTGCATATGACATAACGAGCAGGTATGTGATGCAAGTTACTAACACTGCAAACGTTTCCACTATCTCACTCGTTAAACAAAGATTATTTGTGTTTTTTTGTTCGTTTGTGTTTTTCAGGCCTGACAGCCTTTTCTGCAGCGCTCATCTACACATTACACAACAAGGAAATCCTGGCAGACTCCAGAGAACTGACTTTAGGACACTTTGGCTACTGCTTCATCCTGGCCTGGGTGTGTGTCCCATTGTTGCTGAGTAGCGGGGCTATATATATCCATCTGCGCAAGAAATAGTGATCTGAAAAAAGAAGACAATGTCAACCCAAGTATTAGAAAGAAAATGAATATATTGACGTGACACGTGCCTATGTTATGACATGTTTGCTCAGGCTTAAAATGAAATTATTTTTTTTGTTTATTATTTTTATAGACTTATATGTATTCTGTATTCAGATATGTATTCTGGGAAAAATAAAAGACTATCTTAGGGCATAAAAGGTTATATATCAGTTTGATTTCATGCTCATCTATTTTGAGACATTTTCACTGTCAAAGTATTTTGTTGTCCATGTATTAACCACAGAAAGTAATAATATGTATGTGTTCTACACTGACACTGGCCTAATGCATTTGAATTTCTTCTCATTTTTCCTGTTTCCTTAATATTTCTCTCTCTCTCTCTAATATAAACTTAGCATAAAAAGTAAGGAAATTTGTGTTTGTTTGATTATTTCTTTGTTGTAATAATGCTTCTTTGCAATAAATCTTGGAAAGCCTGTTTATTTCCCTTTAAATGGTGCCACATTTGAAAGGAAAATACATTTGTGAGTTGCGCAGCAGAGTTGAGTATGTGGGTTGCGCCCATGAAGAACTCGCCAAATCTTCTCTGCCAATGCCAAACAGCTTATTCTGCTATTGACTCTTGTTTAGTGTCATTTATTGGATTGGATGATTGAAGTCTGAAGAAACAAGACATATTGGCAATTCAGTAGTTTATTCTTTTAACAAACAGGGGGCTCAGTAGCAAGTGGAAGAACCATACACAACCACAACAGCCTGGCACCTCCTCCTCTATGTTGCCCTATGACACGGGCCCTATCCAGATCAGTCAAACGTGGCATGCTTGGATCAGACACCAGCTGATCACTGTAGCAGCACCTGGGGTACCAGAAGCTCAAAACAAGCGTTAATAGCAGAATAAGCTGTTTGGCATTGGCAGAGGAGATTTGGCAAGTTCTTCATGGGCGCAACCCACATACTCAACTCTGCTGCTCAACCCACAAATGTATTTTCCTTACAAATGTGGCACCATTTAAAGGGAAATAAACAGGCTTTCCAACAGTATAAGATTTGTTGCCAAGAACCATTGTTACAACACAGAAATAATTGACCAAACACAAATTTCCTTACATTTTGTGCTAAGTATATATATATATATTCCTATAATAAATATAAGACAAAATCAAAAAGTTTAAAGTTCTGCTTTTTAAACCAGCTTTACAACTGGGAGGGAAACTGCTGCTGAGGTTGTTGCCATATCAACCATAAACTAAACAGGACAGCCAACTGTTATTAGCTTTGGAAGCTACTTTTATGTTTCAAAACTAAGTTAATACCGTGTCGTAAACCAGCTTCCCACCCATAATGGAAGTAACAAAGATAATTCCTCTTGCCTTGCCCAAAGGGACGGAAAAGTTATGTGAACTTTGTCAAAGAGAAGCGCGCCTGCAATGCAACAAGTGTCGGGTCACCTTTTACTGGTAAGCTCAGTTTAACCCAGCTGTTCTGTCATGATACATTAGCAGTCATGCTCATACTAATGACTGACCGCCTATTTATGAGAGAAAATGGGATATATTGTGTTTGTTTTATATGAATTTGGTCGAACCATGTCTACGGGTTGCACGCTAGGTGGCAGCATTCGCCATGTATTTCACCCCCCGGTAACACGTCGGTCTGAAGGGCGTTCTTGTGATTGTCATCAGGAGGGAGAGGAACAGCTGGAAAATACATTACCACAGCGGTTATTTTTGTTCTGTTGTCTGCGTGTTGTTTTCATAATATAATTTACTGAACATCAGCTTTTATATAAACCAAGGTTACCTTTGATGCTGTTTGATATTCGGTCCAAGACCACAACATGGTGCTGAGCAAAATCCCCGTTGGCACACTGTGGGCAGTGAAGAGGAGCATGTGGGGACATCATTCCCTACAGGGATTTATGGAGAGGCATGAGCCACTAAAGCCAGTCTCAGGGAGCTTACAGACACTTATTGTGGTGGCCATCCTTTAGCCTTTAAAATGAAAGAGTGAGAGGCACAAGATTTGGTTTTAATAAAAAAACAAAACAAAAAAAAAACAAAAACTAAAATTAAAAAAAAAACGATAGCCTGCATATCATATATTAAGAAGCAGGGTTACAAGATAAAGATCTTTCACTACAGCTGAAGCTAATGCTTTGGGTTATGCCCATTTAAGAACGGAACTGTCTTTGTCAGAGCATCATATTTTTTATGTCTTTGGAAATAATACCTTTGTGTCAGTATAAGGCTTTAGGTTGAAATGGTTTAGTCTTAGGTCATCTTATTTTGGCATGCGAGTCATGTTTGTGGTGACTGTTTGGTGGCAGTATTTTGCACAGAAAGCTCAGCAGTGACAAGAGAGTACATCCTGAGAAGACCACTTGATTTGTGTTTATCTCTGTGTCTTTTCAGTCCATGTCTGTACTCTCACAAGCACAAGCTGTGTCAGTGCTACTGCTGATTTGACGTGGCCAGATCTCTGCCCGCTCACTGCCTCTGTCTGAAGACCACAACCACAAGTACACTGGAGTGAACACACATGTTTCACAGTAGGAAAAAAAACGACTGAAAACCAAGACAGTTTCCACACAAGTGTGCAAAAGAGGCGAGCTAGATGAACAAAAATACTGACCAGTTATGTAATGGCATACAATTTAGTATGCCCTCTGTGCACTCAGATGGTATCTCCTGAATGGGAGAGACTCGGCCTTGAAAATGTTAGCGGAATCCGAACAAACTGGTACTGCACTGAAAGATTTACATAATAGTATCTCTATGGACATGTGAAGTCAGTCTGATCCATATGTTTAAATCATCCTCACCAAGGCTACTGTTCCACAGTATGAGCTGCGGCTCAGCTCAGCTGAGGTCCTAAATCGTGATTCTTCATCAATAGCTTCATTGCCAGGAAAACATCTGTCTCATTGTGCACAAGGGGGGAATTATTATGCATAAAAATGTTTCTCACAAAGTCATGAGGTGGCATAAGAGTATATGAATATGACCACATGACCTGTGGTTTTGAACTCCTCAGTGATGCAGAGCACCAGCAGGCTGACTGGGTGGGGATCCACAAGAGAATTTGTCAGCTGCTTGTTCCCATCCGCACCCAAACACTCCGTAGTCTCCAGCAGGCCGGTCGCATTGAAACACAACTTAAAAAGGTGAGGATATGTGCAAAGCACTGGCACCACATATAGGGAAGAAATCTATTAAATACAACACGGTGCAGACATCTTGTGTTGAGTTTCAGTCTAGCTTACATTTCTCACGACAAAGAAAATAGAAAAAGAATATATCCTTAAGTCATGAATGATTTATTTCCCCTTGTTCTGTGAATCCTGTATATGATTTATCATTTTGGTGCCCAAGTTCCAGGCTTTAGCTTTCTTTAGTTTGAAAAAATATACTTGCTGTACAACTGAATGAACCTGCTGAATAGAGGCGTTAGTGTAAATGTAGGTAGAAGGACAACTGACCTAATGTTTTAGTTGAAGAGGAGGAAAATACAAGGTATTTAATTCCAGCAGTTGATTTTAGAGTCTTAATTCTACCCTTTGAGTCTTTCTAAGCTTTTATTTGAAGAGCAGATGGTGATGTAATGTGACTGCCATAAGTTCAGGAAGCTGCTGCTCATAACAGTATGAGTAACAGTAAATTTTGGTTCCTAGTCTGGGCGCACCAGCAAGGTATTCATGCTTAGACGTGCCATAGGACTGTATTACTACTATTAGTCTGAGAGTGGAGTGTAAAAGTAACATGATGTGCACCTTGGGTTTGATTCCTTATATAGGCAGAGCTGATTGAGATTTGCAGGCTGGTGGCTCAGAGTAAGCTATCTGAGGGAAAACACCAAGAGGCTCTGCCTGCTGCCCAGTTTTGCCTGCGCTGTTCCATAGACGTCCACGGCCCCAACACTGTCCAGTTGGTCCCTGCCTACCTGCTGCTGGCTGAGGCCAACATGGGTGAGAAACAAGCACGAAATGGCCTCTCAGTTCAAATTGTTCTCGTGTCATATGATATTTAATGCACTGGCATGTGTGTGTCTGTGGAATGTATGTTTCTTTCTTTTTTTTTTTCTTTTGTTCTTGCATCTCTAGGTTTGGGTAATCTAGCCCTTGTGGCAGAGCTCCTGTCCCAGGCAGAGTGGGCAGTGTTGAAGAGTCCAAAATGTGGTTTCACAGTTCACCACCAGCTGCACAGGAGCCTGGGCCGCCTCCATGTGGCGACTGGAGACCTGGAGGCAGCGTTGTATAATTTTGCAAATGATGTCTGTATCATAATTAGCGCATTAACTGTTTCATAACTTTATTGATATTGTGAGGAGCAGAAACAGTTTGCTCACCGAATAAAAATCCACATCTGTTTGTTTACTGCTTAAGCATGTTTTAGAGTAAGCTACAGTGCTGTGTCTTAAATGAATCTTACTAATAATCTCTAGTATTATTTATTTATTTGACAAGGATATGTATATAATTTTATTGTCCCCAGACATACTTTGCTGCCGAGGAGTATGGTCTGGATAGCACAGTCACCTGTGGTGGCTACTTTCTCATGGCTGATGTGTTTGCCAAGCAGGGGAAGATGCCCATTGTTCGTTCCTTGTACTTTGAGGTATTCCAGTGGTGTTGTCGTTGCCCTTGTGATTAAATTTAGCTTTTTGTTTATGTCTTTTACAGTCTTTTGTTCATATTGTAGGTGGCACGTATTTGGCACCGCCATCTGAGCAAACTCCTCGAGACCTACAAACAAAACATCCAAAATCCACTGTTGGACTCCTTTTATGGTTTGTCTTGTCACACCAAATACATGTTGTTTATATATTATATAAAATGGTATAAAACCAATCTGTCCGATTCTATAGTATTGCATGCTGCAGATTCAGACAATAACATCAGCAATCCATCATACGTCATGCTCCAAGCTCTAAACAGCCAGCAACGCCATTGGCGTATCACTGAAAAAAGAAGGTCAACAGTTCTATATTTAGTGGAGTCTTGCTTTGCAATCGGAAAGCTAAACCCCAGATTTATGTGAGCTTGCTTAGAGCTGACTAGAGACCACTGCTGACACAACTCTGGCTGTGCAGCGTCCGTGCCACCACCCTCTATCACAGCTGCTGCCCTACATATAATGCTAAGCCTGTTAGCAAACCAATTTCCCATGCTATCTGGGATGTTTACAGGGGAAAAGTGGGTGTGGAAGAAAGGGATGCTTATATAAATTATACAGAAGACACAGACAGGCATATATTTTAATTGACTTGAACACATAAACTTAGAATTACGTGCTTTTTTCATTGTTTGGGTGTAAAATATGTTTAAGACCATGGTAAACTAGAAGACGTGCTTCATTGCTTGTGTCCATGCCTTTCAAACAGACAAAGCCCAGCGAGTTGAAGTGGATGAGATGTTGAGAACCATATTGGTGTTTGAGCAGAAAGACTCCAGAAAAGACCCAACTCAGATTGCACTGGTGGCCCACTGCCTGGCCATGTTGTGGTTGCTAGGAAGAGACTTCCCCAAGGTGAGCCACCTGGCGAGGTATTAAAAGTTCCGTTTGTCACCGTGACCCAATTCCCCATTTCCTCCTTGTGTTGTCTCAAGATGGGATTATCTCTATTTGTGAAGCGGCAACGCAAGGTGGGATTTAGCAGTAGCTGATGGGACTGTGTCAGCAGTCTATCCGGTCCCTTGATCTCCAGTCTTTTCATAAAGCTACAGCTCTTTGGGTGGAGGCCATTTGTGTGTGTCAGGTCTAACTTTTGAGATGTGATTAGGCAGATTTCTTGTGTGTCATGCTGACAGAATACAGCCTTAGGAGTGTAGTGCATGAGTCTGTACAATCAACATCAAAGGAAGTTATGTATCAAACAGGTGCAGACCTGATGGGATTCTACATCTAAGGTCAAGTAGAAAAACATAAATAAGACAGAGCACTGAACAATGATACAAATATGGATTTTGTTTGGATTATTTCAGTGTATTTTTATCTGGTAGGGCTAGTTGAAATGCAGTTGGATTTTCTTTTACTCCATCAATAGCTACAACAGCGACAGTGAGTGTCAAAAAGCAGCTATAGAAAAAAGGACCAGTGCTCACAATGCTAAGATATCTAAGTTAACGGCCTCAAGCACATTCCTCCGCATGGCACCATGGTTGCCACCATTGCTCAGACTCTGTCCCATCCAGGCCTACTGTTGTGTTCCTTTTTGCTTTTATTCACTACAAAGTAAAAAAACAAACAAACAAAAAAAAACTAGGCAAGGGTTTTTAATTGTTGGTATTGTGTAAGAATAATTTTGGTCTTACTGTCTGTTCTTGTAAATATCACGGTTCTCTGTGGGTTTCTGTCTTAGCGGTGTACTCACAAAAGTACATCAGGGAAAGAACAGACAGTTATCATGATTAGGATGCATTATTATTTCAAGGGAGTTGTGAATAATTTCTCTGACCTTCTATCTGTGATTCATAGTTTCACTACAAGTATGGAATAAACATTAGATAATAGAGCCTGTCTGTGGTCTATCAGCTTTGTATTTGGTACTGAGGGAGCCGTTGGTAGATACAGTTAGGTCCAGGTTTTTGGACTGTGACACATTTTTTGTAATTTTGCCTCTGTACATTACCACCACAGTTTTGCCTTTTGTAACTGAAAGGCATGCTCTGTTGTGTTGAGATCAGGTGACTGACTTGACCATTGAAGAATATCCCATTTCTTTGCCTTGAGAATCTCTTCGGTTGTTTTTGCAGTATGCTTTGGCTCATTATCCATTTGCTCTGTGAAGCACTGTCAGATCAGTTTTGCAGCATTTGGCTGAATCTGAGTAGAGAGTATAGCCCTGTACACTTCAGAAATCATCCTGCTACTTCTATCAGCAGTCACATCATCAATAAACACTGGGGACCTGTTTCCACCTGCAGCCATACATGCCCATGCCATAACATTGCCTTCATCATGTTTGACAGATAATGTGGTATGCTTTGGACCGTGAGCTGTTTCTCTCCTTCTTCATACTTTTCTCTTCCGATCATTCTAATACACGTTAATCTCAGTTTCATCTGTCCAATGATTTTTTTTTTTTTTTCAGAACTGTGCAGACTCTTTTAGATGCTTTCTGGCAAAGTCTAATCTGTTCTTCCTGTTCTACAGTCTAACCACTGGTTTGCACCTTGTTGTAAACCCTTTGTATTTACATTCATGGAAGCGTTGTGTCTTGATTGTAGACTTTGACAATGGTACGCACACCTGCTTAAGAGTGTTCTTGACTTAGTTACATGTTGTGAAGTTGTTTTTCTTAACCAAGTAGATAATTCTGTGATCTACTTTAGTTGTCTTTAGTGGTCTTTCAGGCCTTTTGGTGTTGCTGAGCTGGCCCAAGGATTCCTTCTTCTTAAGATTGTTGATTTGGCTGAAACTAAAGCTTTTCCTATCTCTCTGATAGTTCCCGTGAACAGCAAACAAATTCAAGTTCAATACTTGGAATCAACTCCAGATCTTTTATCTTCTTAATTTGTCACGAGATAATGAGGGAACATGCCTCATCTGGCCACAAAACTGCTTGTCAGTCAATTGTCCAGTTACTTTTGAGGCTCTGAAAATGTGGAGCTGTGTATAAAAATGACTGTAATTCCTAAACAGTTAATGCAATACTTTGGTTAAACCCCTTGAATTAAAGCTGAAAGTCTGCACTTCAGTCACATCTGGATTGTCTGATTTAAAATCCACTGTGGTGTATAGAGGCAAAACTACAAAAAAATTGTCATTGTCCAAAAACACACACACACACACACATATATATATATACATATATACATATACATATACATGCACATACATATACATACACATACATATACATACACATTCATACATATACATACACATACATATACATACACATTCATACATATACATACACATACACATACATATACATACATACATACACATATATACATACACATACATATATATATACATACACATATATACATACACATACATATATATACACATATACACATATATACACACACATATACATACATACATATACATATATATACATACATATACATATATACATACATACATACATATATATACATACATACACATATATATACATACATACACATATATACATACATATATATATCTCAACAGTATCAAAGAATGCTTGTATTTGCATTTTATCCTAATTATAAAGGATAGTGTAACAGTCCTGCAGATCAGCTAGTTGAAAAGTTAAAGAGGGGTAAATAAGTCAATTGGGTTGCGGTCCAGTTTCAGTGATATCATTATATAAGTCAGATTTACTCTCTCCAGAGAGTTTAACAGCTGCAGTTGCTCTGTTTGTCTCTGTGTGCCAGGCGCAGGGAATTGGCAGCACAGCCCTGCAGGCCAGCCAGCTGATACCAGACCATGACCTGACAGAGCCCATCCAGGCCCTGCTGCGGCTGGTGAAGATACTGCAGACAGCCCCACATCCTGGTTCTGAGGAGTCACAGAATTAGCCCTACCCATATCTCTGCTTAGACATCTGCTCCTTAAGGACATCTGTGTAGCCCCACACTGATTTACCCATGTAGAAACTGCTAAATTACTAACAATAAAAATAAATAAAATTAAGTGCAAATTTAGCCATATGCTGTGCAGTGCTATTGGAAATAGATTAAAAAAAAAAAAATTCAAACCACGTTACAATTGTACTTAGTTACATCTCTGAAGCAAATAAATCAAATGTTATTGATACTGAAATACTTGATGCAGTAAAAAAAGATCAGAGACACATTGTTACTGATTCTGGATAATGATTCATCTTTATTTTAATCTTAAAAAAAAAAAAAAAAAAAAAAAAAAAAAAAAAAAAAAAAAAAAAAAAAAAAAAAAAACCCAAAACGTTAGCAAGCTTAAGTCTAAATTAGTGCTTTGTTCTGCACTGAACAGGATGACGCTGGTAGAGAAATTTCCTTGCCTGTGGTTCCTGTCTCCCACTCCTCGAAAGGAATGCATCTCCTCCTCCATCAGTGAGTCCTCTTTCAGGGACTCCATCATCAGTAGACAGTCCACAGTATCAAGGACTCACTTTATTACTGTCTCCTCCAACCCCTCTGATGTGGTAAGCAGGGCTGGAGTTCATCTCATTCATCTCTGAATGTGGTTTATTTTGTGTAGGGTCTCTCCTGAGTCTCTTTCTTTTTTAATGATCTAATTAAGGTATCTTTAGGACCATGATACAGGTGCAAATTACTTGAATACTGGCTTTGGTATGTATCTTCCTAAATTTCCTATACACCCAGGTCAGTTTAATTCATCAGAGATTATTTCTTTTTGTTTGCTTACAGGTATTGAGGGATGTGGAAATGAAGCCTCTGGGCAGGAAGTCAGGTGATTCCTTCAGAAGCATGTCATCACACAATCAGTCTTGTAAGAGGTCCTGTAAGAAACAGTTAGAGAGGAAGACAACCAAAACCCACATAGCAGAGAAGGTGAGAAAATTTTAAAAAAGCGTGAAAGTGTGAATCAGGAAACACTGAGTTTGCATGGAGATGTTTGAGTCATGTTATTATTATTTATTCATCCATGTATTACTTTATTTGCCTGCATGCGGTCAAACATCATACATCCATGATTTGAAAATTATTTTGTTCTTATGTTTGTCTGTTTTATTTTTTGACACCACCAGCACCCATCTACCTTGAGTGAACCACTAAGCACCTGTGACCATGAACTGGTTTCCAGTTCTCTGACCATCACTACTCTCCCACTGCTAGTTCTTACCAGGAGGCGCAGCCAGAGTCTGACCAGTGCGATTTCAGATGTCTGTGGTGAGAAAGGCAGAATCTGTGACAGGCTGAACAGCTACAAAAGCGACTCTTTTGATTCCCTAAATTTTGGAAAAATACCACCCACGGATCCCAGGTCACCGCAGAGGGTTCCTCGCATCATCGTTATCAGTCCCACCACTGACAGCAGCCTCATCGACCAAGACAGCACCTGCTTAGAAGAGAGCATTGAGGCAATGGAGGACAATGTTTTTGTCAGCCTAAACTTTTCCTCAGAAGTCTTTGAGGCAGTGGAACTACTTTCTTGACCAACTGGACTGATCATTACACTTATACTCCTTTCCATTGGAACCGAACTCTTGTCTACAGGCCGACATTCATGTTGGCTCTAGACATGTGGAGTTATCCATCTCTTACATCCATGCCACTCTACTACCTAAATGATTGCAGTACAAAAGGAAAGCTTATGTGGCATATGAAACAGTAACCCAATTCTGGTATGCAGTGTGCAGTGTTTGTCAGAGTTTGGCAGGGACAACGGCACCCTAAGGGGCAGCATGAGTTTTTCCATGCTTTTATTAGATCTTTCAAAAATGACAAGTGCAACTACATATTTTCATGAGCTTGGGGCTAAAGCTTGACAGGCTAAATTGAAGTTTATCTATCCAAGCAGAGGTCCATGCAACTGTGATGTAGACTTTTGAACTGAAACCGAATTCATTTGTTAGGCTAACATCATGGAATCTCTGCTGGGCACTGAAAATAGGACATTTGCTTCATGAATTAGAAATTAGGGATAACTCCCTTCTGCTAGAAAACTAGAAACTAGAAAATGTGTGTAAAAAATGTTACCCAGCAAGGCAGCACATCATAAACACTGATTATATGTCCACCTTGGAATATGAGCACAAATCAAGTATTTTTGTTTCTTTTGGCTTCTATTGTCACAAAGTATTTGACAGAACATCTTGTGCTGTAATACTAATCCTTTAGGCAGTATGGACCTCTCCAGCTTTTTCACTGGCAGGGAGGCAGTGAGTGAAATGAAGTGAGGTAATTTTTACTATTCAAGCACTGAAACAGGGTCAAATACATCTCATAAAACAATGACATTTTGTCTGTGGAATATTTCTACATATATACATGTTTAAATACAGTAACCACCTGTGTGTCCATGTCATTTCCTGGAGAGAATAAATGATTAATGTGATGTGAGTCAAGTCAGAGGTGAGACTATTATAGCAGCATCATCTATATTTTGCCATTTGATGCTTGTGCATTATTTGGTTTTATAACTATATAACCATTATGAAAAATAAAGTTGAGGATGTGTTGGAAAAGCACTCATACTTTAATATAAAAACAGCACACATTCAATCCGATGCATTATCTTTAACAGGTGGTCTAAGCTTTGTGTCACAAAACAACTCCATAAGTAGGCAGAATATTAATATTGACTATTATCCAAAACCATCAACTACTTTCAGTGATAACACTTTAATACAGCCAGTGCCAACAGCTTGCATTTGGGCAGGGGAAAGATCATGTTAATGGCAAATAAACTATCATTGACAGCCAGTGTCCCACAGTCATAAACATTTCTGTACAAGACAAGATATTTGAATATCTTCTTGCCTGAAGCTAAACAGGTAGCAAAATGACCAAAGCTGAAAGTTGTGAATAAATCACTTTAATATCTTCAATTTGTTGCCAAAGTCCATAAAGTCTAACATTTCATTAAAGGGGGAGTATGTCAAAGTCGGAAAGTGAATTCTAAATTTCTGATGTTGTACTTGAATGTACTGACCTGTCAACAGTGATTGGCAACTGATGCAGCTAATTCTGTGCTGCAGCTCCCATCTGGTCAAGCAGATAAAAAAGTGCACACATGGCTCACTGAAGGTCACTTGTTTAATAATTTTTACATTATACAATAATAAGTGCAGAGTTTATTCCTGTTTATATTGACATGTACTGGCAGTACAGTCCTAACTTGAAATGATTTTAAACAAATGAGAGTGCCAGATGACATGATGGGAATTACTGTACATGTTGTATTAGCTACACTGTGAGTAAGCATTTATCCTTCAGTTTCACTCACGATTTCACTCACAATCTATCAACATTTCTGGGGTTATATCTGACCAGGACACTGAGGCTGATTTGTTTTTTTCTACTTGTCTGTCTGTCACTTTCTTTCATATTAGTTCGACAGCTAACAACAGAAAGAGACCCCCATCCACTGCACTCTTGGTGCCCCTGAGCTTTTGAAAAGAAACAGAAAACCAGCTTTTTTTTTAGCCTAGTTTAGAACAACAAAAAGTATTGTACGTGTTATGTAATAAAAAATTAAATACATTTTATGGTATTTTTCATACTGCAAACAAATACCGACACTACAGTGGTAGTGGTAAAAATCACAGCAAAATTTTATTAAATCATGCAAACAAAGCATCGTCACCACTCCCTCTAATGAGTAGTGTTTGCTTCCTTTTGAGCCTTTTCTTCTTCTTTTTTTTTTAAATTTACCCACAACAACCTTTAATGTTTTCCATGTTGTGGACTAATGCTGTAATGTGATGTGTGTTTCATGCCATGCTGCTGCTATTTTACGTACCACTTTCTTTTCTTTTGTGCTACTGTAACATCTGGAAAACTATTGTCTTTTTGTCTGAATTTGTGGCCAGTTAAAGAGAGTCATGGTACTTTGGTTTCACCAAATCATGTAGGTAAAATTAATAAACCTGAGTAGAACTTCAGTTTACGCTCCTGTTTTGTGACCAAAAAAATAGATTATACAGAGTCTACAGCACATTAACCTGTGTATGTGTGCAGTGGAAAACTAATAAAATATGCTGATTGTTGTGGAAGATTGTAACACAGAAGTTGATGTAATAACTGGATTCATTACAGCTAAAGCGTCACTGGCATTGCTCACATGGGCTTGAAGGTAAACAGGCATGTTCTTGATGCCTCATAAAAGCATCTTATCTAAGCAGAGGTTTGAAGACGAAGGTACAGTATTGTGCAAAAGTCTCGAGCCACCTCTCATTTAAATTTCCTTGGAAAATGGAAAATAGGTGCAGCAATTTATTGAAACGTTCTTATTTATTGAAAGGCAAAAACAGAGTTTGTACAGTTCTAATTAGATAATTAGCTTCAAAGTCACTGCTTGGTTGGACCACCTTTATTCTTCAACACAGCCTTTTGAACAGTACTGTACATAGAGTGTTTATTTTGCCAGAGGGATAATAATGCTAGAAACTGATGCATACATGTAGAGATACTAGTTCCTGGCCTCTGATATTGTGCATTAGGCCTAAGTCAAAATGTCTGTTAATAAGGAGAAGACAATAGCTCACAAACACTAAAAACAGGATGTTCGAACATGAAATATATGTAATGACACCACATAACCACTGGAGGGAGGTAGAGAATATAATTTACGTTGGCTTTTTATTCAATGCCTACTTTTTTCTACATCCTTAGAAAGAAAAATAAAACAAACGCAAGACTTCTCATTAACTCATCCATTAAGAAAAACGTATTAATTGCTTAAGGTGCACCTGTCATCCCAATGAGTAGGACACCTGAGTTTGACTGAGAGGCTATTGAAAATATAAAGTATATTAGCCTATTATCATGTTATTATACAACTACATCTTCATGCTGAGACTGTTTTGGGAGAGCTTTGACTGAAGGGGAGGTGGTTGTGTCTTTATGTCAGTAATCATGTTCTACATTTTAAATAATACAGCAGTCCAAGTGTGCCACCCAGTCAAACAATGTGACCTGACAGATGTGTCTCGGTCTGTGTGTGACTGTGTGTTTATGTTTAGAAAGACCGACAGAGCGATGACATCACCACGCAGGGACACATAAGCGCGAGCAGTGAAACTAAGGCTGCTCATGACTGAAACTGGAGATAGCTACATAATAACCAGTTAACAAGCATAACTGGCCTCTGATGTAAGTTATACCTTTAAGAGAGTGGATGCGGGCACTTAGGCTAAGTGACAAGCCCAAATCATGCCCGTGGTGCTTGCACGCGAGTAGCCACGCGCAGGTCAGATGGTATTTTGCTCCACACCACGTGGAAGTTACTCTACAAAATTAAGATAAGAAATTAATAACAATTAAAAAAAAACCATAATAATCGACTTGTCTTCGTGTATAGAAGTGAATGTGTAAGGTTTCTTTTAAAACCGACCTTAACACAGTCTTGTAAGTGTGGTCGAGTATGCGTGTCTGCAAGTCAAAGGACCTTTGCAATCAGGGGAAATTAATTTCACGCCACGTTGAACCAAATGTCCGGCTGAGTGCGTCATGACGTCGCTCCATTAGGGACCTACCTCACAAAGAGCTCAATAAGATGTCAAACTAACGGAAAACTGGCCTATAGCACAGTGGACGGAGCACAGACTAGCAGGAGAAGAGAAAGACTTTCCAGCCACACGGTGAGTCTTAGACACCTGCTTAGTAAATTGCGAATGCCTTTTTTTTTTGCTTATAGTAGTTTTTGTACAGTGGGCCCATTTAGTTTTATTTTGTCTTAAGCTTTGTTGTGCATATTTGTTCGTTGGCTAAATATATAGAAAAAGAACACATTTGCAAATGTGAGCTTGGCCACATCTTCTCATGTTTCAGGACATGAGATGCAGTGGTCAGTCACTGTTTTTCATTCTCCCTTGGTGTGCTGGTAATCTACATGTCTGATGTATTTTCATAATGGTAGGCTACACACTGGGTATTTAATTTGTGTTGTCTCAGAAAGTGAATCCTGGGCTATTGGCATCATTGCAAGAAACATAAGGAGAGAGGTGTAGTAAGAGTGTGTATGTGTGTGCTGGCGAGGGGAGGGGGCAGTATTGATGTTTGGTGGTGCTTTAGTGTGTGCTGAATGGAGCAGATGCTTTGATCTTCCCTTGAGACCCTGCTCCTTCTAAAGCTCTGCTTCTGGTCACAGATGCATGGGCAGAGATGGCAAGCCTAAGATTCACACAGACACACGTTTGTACTTCTCTCATTGTGAGGATCTGCACTAACAGAAAGCACTTCCTGGAGCCTTACCAAACCTTAACCATTACAAAAACCCCAAACCAAGTCTTTACCCTCAACTGGGCAGACCTAAAGTCAGGGACAGCCAATTATGTCTTCACTTTCCACAAAAGTCTTCACTCCCATGGTCAAATTGTTCATCACAAAGTTATACACACCCACACCCTGCATATTAAATTCAAGTTTAGAGTCAGTTTAATTATTCTTTAGCTTTACGTTCTTCACCTTTTGCCATCTTGGTGTAATCTTATCTATCATCCTTCACTTCTTTTTCTTTGTATCCTGTGTTTATTTCTTCCCTCTTTTACTGCAGTCAACACAGAACAGCTGCTGTCTACTAGAGAGGAAGGAAGTAAAGCATTGGAAAGTCTACTCAGTGCACCAAGTATGTGGTGTGTGTGTGTGTGTGTGTTCATGTGTGTTTCTGGGTCTTGTCTGTGCTTCTGAGTTTATGGATGCATATTTGCCTAAAAGTGGTAGGAAGCGCACCGCTCGTGCATAATTCATTCTGTCCACCAAGGCCTGTGTCATGACATTGAGGCCATGATATCATGAATGCTGTCTGAACAAGGCATCTCCACCATGAAACATTATGACAAGCTGTCAAGTCAGAAAACTTTAGACATTATGGGATGGCAATATCATACTCAAGTGTGTCTGTATTATAATCCACACATCAGATTTTAGAGGAAATATTACAAGCCATCATGAACTGTACAGTGGTTGAAGTTGCAGTGTTTACTTTAAATCACCTTAGAAACTTCTTTCAAAGCTATTAAATGTGTTCAATTGCCATGCAGTGTTTGGTATATATAAACAACAAGAGATGATAAGAAATGTTTGTCAGTAGATATTAATCATACCTCATCTTAGCTACTTTCAATTACAAACTTGGAAACTGTGTCTTTTAAAAGTGATATTTTGTTTTCTTTATTTTCCAAGATGTTCCCACTTTTTTTTCCCCAGAAGCAAAAGGCTTATTTCTGTAAAGATAAGCTGGTTTTATTCCATCTCAGATGTACAGCATTTGAGCAAAAACCATACTTGATTTTGTTCAGCTACAGTCTCACCAGTTGTGAGGGCGCCAGTGTAAAATTTGTCCTTTGCTTGAAGGAAAGCTGATAGTTTATTTTCAGGGGAGCATGAGTATCATCATTAAAGTTCATATGAAACTGGCCATTATGTTTGATTATTTGTGCAAAAATGGAAATTTATGCCCGAGCGTGATGCGACACAAATTGTAGTGTTCATCACTCTGCCTCCAAACAGGAGGTGGACAGAATGATTAAGAGCAGCTGATCCCAAAAATCTTAAGTGGTGGATGGTCTGTTTGAAATCGGTGTATTGGTGTCCCTGAGGCAACATTACACTTGGCTTTTAAATGCCTCTCTTTTATTGACCCAGACTTGACCCAAGCATTAAGCAGTTCTGTGTGTACATTTGTGGTCTGAGAGAAAGAGAGAGAAAGTGTGTGTGTGTGTGTGTGTGCACCTGTGTGTTCTTGTCTGATTCCTCTCAGTTTATCTTTCCTATGATGGACAATCATTTTGGCTGAGCTATCCGAATCCCAGTGTTAGTTTGTCTATTTCTGTCTGTCTGTCTGGTCAGAAGGGAAGAATATTTTCCACAGTGAATCAGTTCTAAACAGTGATTGAGCTTAGACAGATGATACAGGCATTTCACAATAAGCTCATCTATAGAGTCCAGGTATGCTGTCTGTATTTCTGTATTTGTGTCTGTACTCACTGTGCTAACACAATATCAACTAAAGAAAAAGGGAAAGATGAAGCTACTGCACTAACCCTAACTGTGCATGATTCACAGTACACAAATGGACTGGGGGATTAGTTAAGCTTATAGCAGTCTGGAAGGGTCAGACTGATTAGATTGCTGGCAGACAAATACTCTTCATATTATAAAAAAAATGTTGATTGTGAACGTGTGTATACACCTTTGAATAATAAATGTCTGGGTATGGAATAATTTGTGTAATAATCATTGTTTCTTGGCCACCGATCTACGACTGACCTGAAAGGTATAACTGAAAGAAAATACCAAATTTTGTGCTACACAAAGCTGCCACAACAAGTTTATTTCTGCATTTTTTTGTGTTCTTACAAGGGAGAAACATTCCCCCTTGTTTTTTTTTTCTTTGTGCATTTTGCAGAATAGTTTTACAGAATAATCTTCAACTGTTCAGTACACAGTCAGTAGGTTCACACCCATATTTTTCATAATGTATTCACTGTACACTTTTACATTGTATATTTGACTCAAAACAATCTTAAACTAATTTAGAATTAATGGTATTCAGACCACTGCTGTTGCCTTCAGTTTTGACCTGAAACACAGGCTTACACACAAAAGAGATTTTATGTATGTTGTGTCCCTCAGGGTTGTGAGTGTTTTTGTGTGTGTGGGGGGGCAGCTGGCAGAATAGGGGGTGGGTGTCCCTCTTTTATTCACATGGATGATGCATTAAATGTCATTTAGAAGGGCAGATTATGATAGCATTAAGGGGTGGAGCTTGTCTCAGTGTGAGCATGTGTGTTTGGCTGCAGGCTGCTAAGCTGTGATCATTAAGCATGTGGAGAGGTGAGCATATGGGGACTGGAATAGACCATTTGACAGAACAAAAGACTGGCAGGGTGTCTGAGGTTTCGTGCTGTAGCCCACTCACTATTGTTAGCGTTTGATATCATTATCCTGTGGCCCACAAATCTCCTTTGTTCTCTCTGTTACAGTTTTTGGCCACTGGCCATTTTTGACAATATAAACAATTGATCATATGTCTTTAAACAGTAAATTAGACTGATGGGCCCATATTTTAGAAAGTATATCTTCTTGGGACCAGCCCTCTTGTCACATGGGAATGGGATAGTAATACAATTAATTTTTTTTTCATTTATTATTTACTTTAAAGGAGAGGGTTTAAAATGGCTATCCTAAAACCCACTTTTATCTTTTCATACTGTAGAGTGTATACATGATCTGAGAGCTTTTAATGAGTGAAACATTGATTACAGTAGGTGAAATCAGGTGAAAAGAGCACTACAGGAACTGCTAAGCGTCAGTTCCAAATGCTGTTACCTTACTGGGAAAGTTTTCACAGTTAAGCCCTAAAAATAATTTTAAAAAGCACTTGTACAAAGGGTTTTGAGCCTCACATGAAGACAGTCTGTGCTGTGGTTGTTTTGCACTGTTGCTGTTGCCTTAGCTTGCAGTCATAATCAATCTGCCATGGCCCTTATCTGTTGCCTACCTTAACTCAACAACTTTAGTTGCCCAAAACAAACCATGTCTTCATCATGGGGCCTTTTCCTTCATTTATGAGGGTTTTTTTTTTTTTTTTTTTTTTTTTTTGGGACATCCCTGACCTTAGGCCTTAAGTTGATAGGAGCAAAGAAAAGTGTTTTAGTGATTGTTGTTGTGGCACCTTGTTTCAGGATACAACATATTAACTCTTTACGACAATTCAGCAATCTGTGCTGCTTTAAAATGCAGAGACTGTTGGCAGTAACCTTGTCCCCCAAAAACATGCAGGGCTGGGGAAACTTTAAAGGAGACAAAACTTTAAACAAGGGCTTCCTCATTATTTGTGTCATCTCCCCCATAACGATGCCATTAGTTCTTTTTACAACAGGTTCGAGCAACCATCTGTGTTAAAGCCTAAAGTAAACACTGTGCTTTTAGTAATTAGATTTGCTGTAAAACTTAGGATAGCTCTAACCCTATCACGAAGCTTCAGCTCTGCAGTGGAAACAAAGTTAATGACCCTTCCATCTTTGCTCCTCCCAGGATAAGCGGCTCTTTTGTTGAACCTAGCTGTACTGTAGAGGTATGCACTGTCGATGTTAGAGACACTGTGGGAATGGTTATTAGCAGGATAATGAAAAGCATCCTGTGTTTATGTGTGAGTCTGGTGTATGCATTTAATTGCATACTGTGTGTGAAACGTTAGCCTGTTTACTGCATCATTTTGTCTTTTCATCTCAGATATCCAGATTTTTTTCCTCTTTCATTCTTTCAGTCCCTTTCCAGCCACACGTTTCCATGCTAATTTTATATCCAACATCTTTCTCAGACTTCAGCTGTCCATCTCCTCTTTGATATTTGTTGACTTTCCTTGAGAAGTCATCTTTCGACTGTGGACTCAGGTTGCTGTATCTAGCCCTGCCATGACCAGAGTTATGACTTGGTCTGGCTGTGCTGACTGTGTGTGTTTCCTCAGGGCCAAGAAAGGAATGGGATGAGTTTTTAATTGAGCCACTACTATGTCAGTATAAATATAAAGTCAATATTGATCTGTCTGGGGTAGAAAAAGCGGGAATGGACAAAAGCCAGTGCAGAATGAGACAAATTGCCAGCTGTCTGGACATAAATAATGGAGGAACTGACAAATAAACAAGTGGAAATCAGTATGCTGCACTTAGGAATTAAATTGCTTAAGTATATAAGAAAACATATACAAGTCTATATGAAAATATGACGAGATTATATCTTAGATTATGTAATGTGTTGCTTGATTTGGTGAACCTTGTTTGTTTAATTATTAAAGGGGGGAAGGATAAGACATGGCACATAAAAGAAAACACTGATTTACACATCCAATACTACACAGTCAGGGAGTTGGCAGGAGATTTAATGAAAATTTGAATGTTACCATTGCACTGACTTAACAGTATGCTCCTCTTAGATTGTTACTGATGAAACAGCAGTGATGCAGTGGCTAAAAAAAACAATCATACACTCAGACAAGGTGATCTTGAGTTTATACATTCACCAATTATTAAGTGACCCCTGAGCGACCTTTGCATTGAAGCCTTTGGAATGAATTCTCTGGTCATGATATGGTTATGCTGGTTCCCCGTTAAATGAACCCGCCTGCAGCACTGAGTCTATGTTCCCAAAATATCCGGATGAAAGATAAACTGTCCCCTCTCATTTACTCCTCACTCCCTCTCCTGTGCCTCCTCTCCCTCCCCTGATCATTTTCTCTGTGTGCAATGCTCCCACTGTCTTTTACTTAATCCTCCCCTTCGCCCCCTTTTTCTCCCCTCTTGTCGTCCCAACACCTGATTTTTTGTGTAGTCTTCTCCCATACCCTAATCTCACCCTTTATGTTATCTCCTCTTGTTCTCCCCCTCTTCTGTGTTCGTCTCACTCCACCCATGGGTGATTTCCCCTCCTCCTTCTCCTCCCTCTCCCCTCCCATCCTACCCTATACTCGTTCTTCCACTCACCTCCCTCTTCCTCTTTCCCCTCCTCCACCTTTCCCCTCCCCTCTGTCATTAACTAGTATATAAGAGCATCACATCCCTCTGTACCTCTCTCACACACACACAGTGTGTTTGCTGGGAAGGGGATAGTCCAGGGGAAACTAGGAATTGCACAGTCCACCTGCCCGCGAAGGAATTATTTTCTTCTCTGGAATTTCCATTAAAGAGGTACAGCATTCACCTCCGTACAATAATAGCAGTAACTAGTGGGAAATGTGGTGCAACTGATGTTAGCTGTGTAAAGGTCTTCTAGTGAGGGTTTCCTGAAGGGTATTATGCATATTTTAAGCAACTCAGTTGCTGCAGCATACTCTAGTATATAGTGACTTAAAAATAATATATTCACTCTTTATGTTCACTTGCTCATGAGTGTGCAGCCAGCTGTATAGTGAAGTGTTTAATTGTTTTTGATTATGAAAATTCACTTTTGATATCTTTTTTTTGTCATTTTGCTTAAAATTGTTTAATTACAGTGTTTACTTTGTTTACTAAATATCTATGTCCATCTATCTATGTCTATCTATCTAGATATAGATATATAGATATAGATATAGATATAGACTTATATATAATGGGTGGATGGGTGGTAGGTGTAGAGATTCAAAAGGAAAATACAAAGGAGAGAATAACTGAGAAAAAATATACATTTGCAAGAAAAAGTTTGTGAACCTTTTTGGAATTGTGCACAAACACAGTCTGTCAAAACTAAAAATACCCAGACAGCTTTATGTCTTTATTTAACTTTTTGTATCTCCCACACTATGCTTGGAGTAAAAGGCACTCTGCAATAACAGTAAAACGTCATCCCAACTTTGAAGTAAGGTAGAGGGAGAATCAGTAGAGGGATTTGGGTTGCTGTACTGCCCAAAAGGGTCTGTATCCACAGATTTTACAGAAGAATGTTAGGGCAGCACCCTATAACCTGGACTTTAGGAAAGGCTCAGCAAGCAAAGTACAACTATAAAACAGCTGAATGAAATTCATGTTTTGAGATTGCCATGTCATAGGAGCAATAGTGCTACCTCCAACAGTTCCTATCTATCTATCTATCTATCTGTCTATCTATCTGTCTTCTCTGTCTGCCTTTGTCTTATATTACCACACAATAACAAATCTTTTTGATTTTCTTTCATATCTTTTCCTAGATCTTGGATCAAAATCTTAAAGGGAGCTGTCGAACTTTCCATCACATTCTTGCCCGTCATCAAAAGCTAGTGATACTTTCATTGTCACTTGATCTGCAGAATATTTTCCAGCCATCAACTTTATCACTTGTGAGTCAAATCAACACCGAACAAGGAGACCATGAGCAGCAACTACAGTGTCACTCTCATAGGTCCTGCCCCCTGGGGCTTCAGGCTGCAGGGAGGAAAAGATTTCAACATGCCCCTCACCATCTCAAGGGTAAGATTAAAATGTGTGCACGCATGCACGCATGCATGCACACACACACACACACACACGCACACACACACACACACATATGCACACACTCAAATCTGGACACACCGGTATTGTCTTCAGTGTGATAAAAGTACATGCCTTTATTTTATGTCAACACATGCACATACAGCCATTCATCTTAGAACACTTGTAAAATGTCATTCCAGCAGTACAGTGTTGACTGATAAGTGACTGAAAAGATGAAAACTGATTTCTATCTTTCATTATTTCTACTATCAACCTCTCTCCACTACCTTTCTTCACTTCTGCACCCCTCTTGACTCAACCCCTCCAACCACACCCAAGATAGCTCAGCTAAATCATATGCCATCTGTCATGTATTGACCTCACGGGAAACCTTTTCACGGTTTCTTTACATTCCACTTCACTTTGAGTGTCTGTATTGAAAGTGCAGCAATCAAAGTTCTGGCACATAAGTCTTGGCATCAATCCCTCTGCTTGAACAAGTAACTTGATGGTCCCTTGGTTTCCTTGCCTTTCGGTGTCTACTCCTAATATTACCTCTTATAGCCCTCCCAGTCTTCTGTTCATTCGCACATCAAAGTTAACGCATATTCATACACACAGACTCACAGGGTATGCTTCGCTCATTACTTTAACTACATTGTGATCCTAAAAGATGCAAATCCTGTCTAAAGTTGTTCAAGCTTCTGTTCTGTTCTGCCACTCTATGCACTACACTCAAATACACACATGTAGTACATTTACGCACACAAAAGTCACACAAATGTCACTAAAACTGGCAGTGTACAGACTTATAGCAACATGAGTCTGATGATGAATGGCTTACTAGGTTCTGTGCCAATCCCCTTTGGGGCCGTTCTGGGTTGCCATGTTTGTGTTATTACTTTGGATGTGATACTTTTCCCACTAACTGAAGCCATGTGAATTTTTTAACCACAGTTGTGTGTTTGTGTGTGTGTGTGTGTGTGTGTGTGTGTGTGTGTTTGTAGTGCAGGCATGGATGCAAAATGTTGGAAGACACTGTATGTAAAACTGAAAGGAAAAAACAACAGACAGAAGACAGAAATAGAAAGTAAGAAAAAGAAACAGACTAGTTACAGTTATAAAATAGCAGCATTTGAAATTGTATATATAATCCTGTATGAAATTAATTCTTTTGTCTAGACTGGTCAGATCTAAAAATAGAGTCAGAAATGTTCTGCACATTATTGCATTGCAAATAATACATTCCAAAAAGTCAGTATGCTGTATAGAAAAAAATTCATAAAGAAATTGTGATGCTGATGTTGGTTATTGAGGAGTGGGAAATATGTAAGTAATAATTGTCCGTCCACTCTGACCTTTAGGGCAATATCATAGTGAACGTTGTGTGATTTGAGATTTTAAGATGCTTTGGTTTGTGGGCTTATTTTGTTCTTTTGAGTTTCCTCAAAAGAACACTGTGGTTTTACACTGTAAGTGTAAAACCACTGTTATCTGAATCCTGCAAATACCAGTTCTCCTTAAAAGATTTGGGAAGACTCAAACTGACCCGAGTGGGTTCCTTATTTAGCTTGGCATCTTTAAAAGCAGATAGATGTAGAGTAGCAGAGGTGTAGTAGAGATGGGGGCCGGGGCATGTGAAGTGGTATGCAGTGCATGTAAATGAAGCTACACACAGTATACACAGTCTGAACTTGAAGAAGTGATGTCAGTCAGTGTATATTACACATATGTAACATATGCCACTCAACAGGTTATCTATCTAGATATGCTTTTCTGTCCCTTTCATTCATATCTTTCCTGTCTGCAATTTCCTGTTTGTTTTCTCTCTCTCTTTTTCTTTGAATCTATGCACTTCCTAATTCACTTTGCCTTGGCTGTTCTTATGTAACACATGACTCCACTTAGACATGCAATTTTTAGTCTATATGCAATAATTCATCCAACTCATAATCTTATCAGTTCTATTAAATTAGGTTTATGATGATAAGGGCAGTGCTTCTGACTGCCTATTACTGACACATAAACATATATACCAGTGTGCACACATAGTACGCTTCGCCAGCCTAACCATAGAATTGGTTCTAAGAAGAGACCACAGAGTATGGGTTATTAGAGAATCCTGCACAACTGCCAAACCACAGTTACTCTTGCTGTTGCTAAGCTCTATAAGCATGTGAATGTACAGTTTGCTTCATTTATGGCACTACATGGATGTACAAAGTACCAATATTGCATAGTACCACTATTGCATCATAGTATGTATAGTGCCATGGAAAAGTATTTAATCTCTGATTTCTTAGTTTTTTACATATTTGTCACACTTAAATGTTTTAGATCATCAAACAAATTTTAATATTAGTAAAAGATAACCTGAGTAAACACAAAATGCAGTTTTTAAATGATCATTTCATTTATTAAGGGAAAAAAGATATCCAAACCTACCTGGCCCTCTGTGAAAAAGTAATTGCCCCCTAAACCTAATAACTGGTTGTGCCAGTATTTGTGATAACTGGCGATGAGTCTTTCACATCGCTGTGGAGGAATTTTGGCCCGCACTTCTTTGCAGAATTGTTTTAATTCAGCAACACTGGAGGGTTTTCAAGCATGAACGACCTGTTTAAGGTCATGCCGAAGCATCTCAATAGGATTTAAGTCTGGACTTTGACTACGCCACTCCAAAAACTTCATTTTGGGTTTTTTTGAGCCATTCAGAGGTGGACTTGCTGGTGTGTTTCAAATCATTGCCCTGCTGCATAACCTAAGTGAGCTTCAGGGCACGAACTGGTGGGTGGGCATTCTCCTTTAGGATTTTCTGGTAGAGAGCAGAAGTCATGGTTCCAGCAATTACAGCAAGTCGTCCAGGTCCTGAAGCAGCAAAGCAGCCCCAGACCATCACACTACCACCACTACGTTTGACTGCTGGTATGATGCTCTGATTTCTTGATTCAGCAGGTCTGGGAGTAATTACTGACATTGAACTCAGCTTTCCAAAAAATGTTGTTAATCACAGTTAATTTATGTTTTAAAGAAATTACTTTTTCACATAGAGCCAGGTAGGTTTGGATAGATTTTTCCCTTCCCCTTTTCACGGCACTGTATGTCTTGAGGTAGCTGCGGACTAACTATTGTTTATGCAACTTGTCTTCGCAACTTCATTCAACACTTTACAATGGCTTCCTTTTTTGACATTGTCCATAAATGGATGGAGAGGAGAAGATTTGGATGTAAGCAGGGAGCATGAAAGATATGGGGTGCAACGTTTTCCTCAACTACATTTATGTATAGCCTGCATCACCTTTCTAGGATTATTTATTTTCCAAATAATTCTAAACACTGTCATACACTGTAATGTACAGCTGGGCAGTACTAGCCTTATTTTCAGTGTGGCTGATATGAATGCTTATCCTCTTATTCAAAGTGGATTTCAGTAAGAATAAAAGGTTCTGGTCAGCGATGAGTGTCTGTTTATAGGCTTAAAGAGAGTAATAGTAGCTGTAACATTATAGTTACATGTCTGTTTATGTAAGCATTAGACTACTTTGCCCTTTGGTATAGCAAACATTTGGATTTAGATGTCTAATAGATATCTTGCTGAAAGGATTTTCGAGAAAATAGCTTGTGGAAAATTTTGAACAAAGCCAATTAAACCCATTTACTGGGAAATCCATTTACTTCTTTTATTGATGTGAAGAGACAGAAATACCCACCAACGGTACTATTCTCAGTTGAATTTACAACACAGTGAATAAATATTTAAACCTTTCTGATGGTAGCCCATTTACAGGATCCACTGCTAAAATAATTTAAGGGAAAGCAACCCAGGGGAGGAGATGCATTAAGCCTCTAAGAATAGATACATCATCTCACAGGTCAGCTCCCATGAACACACCCACTTAAGCGGCACACTGGTCACATATCTGTACCCCTATTTTAAGCTGTACTGAGTCAGTGCTGAATATTACTATATTTTTGGTATATCGCAAAAAAGACACAATAGATACAAAATTAATGCCTGGATAGACTTCTCTCTTTTTTGCTAAAATGTATGCATGTGTAGGGTGCAGGGTGTGCGTGTGCTAGATCAAATGTAACAATCACACGTCTATACTAGTGGAAAAACTGTACAAGACAGCAGTAATATAATACTCCAAATTTCTGTTTTTACATGTTAAAAACATATATATATTTATATACTTTGTCTAATATAGTGCATTCTTCTGTCATAACATTTGTTAGAGCTCTATAGAAATCTCTGCAAACTTAAATAGGAGGTTTTGAAGTACTGGTAGATAAAGTTGTACAATGAGTACAGCGAAATGAGTGGACAGCCAATCTATAATAAAACCTTTTCATGGAAGAATGCAGTTCCTGGAACTGAATCAGTGATGGCTGCCTCCTGCTTCCCTAGAGATGCTTTTCAACAGGCGATGATAACAACTGACCACAGGGATGGGTCAATTACAAAAACAGTTTAGTTCTATACATAGTCTCTGTCTTTCTTCCTGCCTCCTATTCCTGCCTAATTTCTTCCTCCAACAGTACTTGCTCTTACACTCACATCATCACCAGGGGCTTATACTATGGAGTAAGTTCAATATACCCAAGATATTTTTTTGTTAACCAGAGTTTCTGAATTTAGCTATGAGCATGTTCACGTGAAAAGTGTAGCGTGAGCACCAGATGACCAATCACAAACATGGACACCAAACATTTCTCACAAGAAAAAGAGAACTATTATTCCAAGCAAATATGATAAATTACTATATAAGCTTAAAGCAACACAACTGCTTGAGTCAAAGCCAGGAGGGAAAGTTGGGAACAAGATGCTGATTGTGTAAACACTTAAGTTATTAGGAATGTCAATATCATATTGTCCGCAATAATACCGGTATTTTCATGGGATGTAAAAGTGTTACATCATGATATCAATGATATAGCGATGCCATGCTTTTAGACTCCCTAGCACACACAACAACGAGATGAGCCCAGACATGTCTGACAGCGAGAGCTGCGTGTTAGCCTTCGATGACAAGTTAGTAAAAAGTGAACTACTTCAACAACCTCTAATAAAGCACAATGCTTTGCAAAATATGCAAGAAAACAGAAAGAACAAGCTTGTTTCACCAAGGAACAGGAAAAAACACACTGTTGAGAACAATCAGGCTATGAAGGCACACGAGGAGGAGATACTAGCAGCTGGTGATGTGGGACCAAAAAATAAACAAATGACATGACATGACACATGACAGGAAGAGCAAAATGGTCCATGGAAAGTACTGATGCGATTCCATGATGGTGAACGAGGGCTTTAAGCAGCTGGTTAAAATCCTTGAGCCAGTTACAACATCTCTGGTAGAAAATATTTTTCAATTTCAATTTTATCATGTGACAATATTGTGCAGGCTCCTTAAGAGTTACAAGGTTAAGTTACTCTAGTTATTATTATTCTTGAAGTGTTAAGCAGTTATACTTTTACGTAGAATTTCCAGGGGAAGCACTACCTAGGCTACATTTGAGCTTACAATTGACTTATGTTGTGCCATTGTATATATTACTTTCACTGCTATTTCACTAAAATGCTGCTGCTGGCACCTTGTAGCAGTAGGTGCACACTTTAGGTATTATGTAGTCTGTCATCAATGACAGTAGCTCATTGGAAAAGAAGGATGGAAAATGCCCTTAGTTTTGCTTGGACTAATAAATAAATGCTGCTGCCTGCCTATTTCGTTGAAATATTATGATATAATTTTGAGGTTATATCGCCCACCCTTACTTGTCATTACCACTGGGCTATCATTAAGGCACAAGTAGATCTAACTTGTGAACCCTGTTAAATGTAAA
>VUQI01003374.1:0-10052 GCA_015106735.1 Paratilapia polleni | reverse complement strand
AAAAAAAGCTTAGCTGCTGTGTAAAATGTAAATAACAACAGAACGCAATGATTTGCAAATTTCATAAACCCATATTTTATTCAGTGTAGAACATAGAAAACAGATGAGATGTGTAAACTGAAAAAAATGATCTATTTTAAGAAAAATATTATCTTAATTTGAGGGCCATGTTTACCACTGTGTAGCATCCCCTCTTCTTTTAACAACAGTCTATAAATGTCTGGGAACCAGTTCAGGAGACCAGTTACTGGACTTCTGGGAGAGGGATGTTGTCCCATTCTTGTCTGATACAGGATTCTAGCTGCTCAGCAGTCCTGGGTCTTCTTTGTCATATTTTTTATTTATGTTTTGTTGTTTGTTTGTTTTTTTGCACCATGTTTTCAATTGGTGAAAGGTCTGGACTACAGGCAGGTCAGTTCAGCACCTGGATTCTTCTACAGTGAAGCCATGCTGTTGTAATAGCTGCAGTATGTGGTTTAGCATCGTCTGAAATATGCAAAGCCTTCACTGAAAAAGACGTCATCTGGATGGGATCATATGTTGTTCTAAAACCTGCATATACCGTTCAGCACTGATGGTGCCTGTGCAGATGTGCAGGCCACCAATTCCACAGGCACAAATGCACCCCAATACCATCAGAGATGCAGGTTTTTGAACTGAGCGCTGATAACAAGCCTGGATGAACAGTTTTCCGCTTTGCCTCAGTCCATTTTAAATGATCTTTGGCCCAGAGAAGACAGCTGTGTTTCTGCATCATATTCATGTTTTTAAGTGTGTTAGTCTCAGTTTTTTAATATGTTTTTGTGCAACCTTTTTAACAAACTGTCTAATCTATGATCCAAGATTCTGAGCTTAAATCAACAATGGACTGCAACTTTAAGTGTCATGCTTCGGCTGTTATTTAAATGACATTGCATTACACATTTTACACTCAAATGGAGTTTATAGTCAAACTAACATGCATATGTGAATAATCACTATACAGAAGCAGCTTTTCTTTACAGGACTGTACATACAGCCAACACTGTTCATATTTTAGACATTCCAGGTACAGTCAGAAAATAGAAGAAGGATGGATGAAGACTTTGAAGGCTTACTGGACCAAAAAAAGTTATTCCCTTGCAAATTAAAAAATGTTTAAAGCAAGCAAGATTCACTGGGACCCTGGAGTTAGAGTTTCATTAGAAAATATTTCCCTTTAGGGTGGTGATGGTTTAGAAACTGAAAGCAGAAACTAAACCACTTGTCTAAACAGATGCTCAGGGAGCCCAATTCAGAGTTTATTAAGCAGCAAGCTTGACATTATGTACACCGTATTAAATGATTTTCTGTCTCAGACTGTGGCTGCATACTTGTTTACTGGTCTTTCTGAATATAGAATTACTACATTTGGAAACCTAGGGTTTCATTTGTCCCAAATGTCTTGTACCTCCAGTCTAACTTTCACATTAATGATGGCATATTTAAGTCTTAGAAGATTAATAGAAAAAAATATTGACAAATGAAACGAGCAGAAAAGGAGTCAGATTGAGACTGATGGCATTTTTAAAGAGCTCATTATTTGGACTGATGGATTCTAACCACAGGCTGCTTTAAGATGAAGGAAACTAGAGTTTCATGCAATTTGAGAAACACTAACCTTTTCTTTCCTTGCTTTCAAATATCTGGTGGAGGGAGAGGAGAGAACACGCTTTTGTCTTCCTTTTTTCTGTGACTCACCTTCCATCCCTTCCATCCTTCTATTTCTTTCTTACCTTTCAATCACTTTGTTCCTCATCTGTCTATTTCTTCCCTCCTTCTCTCAGTAATGACTCACTGAACGTGCCCTGACTGTGGATCGCCCTCCATCTATAAACATGGCATTTTCTGGGCAGGAGGTAAAAAAGATGGCTGTGATAAGAGTGGAATAGGTACTTTCCAGACCTTCCTTTTCACTCATAGAAAAGTGATCTGGGGATCATGCAAAACTAAAACAGGAGTTTGACTTGGAGAAATTATAAAACATTCACTCGACACAGTAAGCTTTCCAACCCTTCATGATACTCACCTTTAGGCCCTCATGTTGCTTACTAGGGAATATGCAACAAACTAAGAAAGATAAAGATAAGTAAAATGAATTCTTCATGCCCCAAATAACCGATTTGTGGTGTTTTCTTGATGTAAAAAACAACTGATGTTGGTTCAAAACACTAAAATGAAAATGTGCCAGACTTTATACCACCCATTCATCATGATGTCGCTGATTATTTTTCCAATTACTGTCACGTAAAATTATTTAATGGCTTCCTCCCCTTTATACAGTTTATACAGTGCAAGCCAGCTTCAATACAACCTGTCATATAAGATAGTCATTGGGTTATGGGCTGTTTTTCAGCATCCCTTCAAGTAAAAAAGGAATTCTCTGTGAAAATGTGATTTTTATGTTCCATGTTGAAGAGCAAATGATGCATTTTGTTGTTTGGTTGTGCCCCCCTCCATCTTCTTACTACTTGTAACTGCTTCACTGGCTTGTCTGTTGTGCTGTCTCCCTATGTACTCAAGAGCACATCTCATTATTTCACAACACATTAAAAAACAAAAAAACAAAAGGATGTTTTAAGGTCATCCAGCATGGGATGAAAATGACTGCAGACTGCACTGATTATTTTTCACTTCTTTCAAGCAGCAAATAGTGTGTTTGTTGAGTTCTTTGTCAAACATTTCATTGTGTTCAAACTCGCTGTCCATTTTCCTTCCCACCATCAGTCCCATTTGTCCCTATGTCATTATCCATCCTCTGCCTTCACAAATGTCCGGTTGTTGGAAAAATTCAAGGAAATGATTCAATTACTTGCCATGGTCATTAAAACAATGAAAACGGCAGAGTCAAAAGTGTCTGTCCAAATCAGGGTGAAGGCGGTGAAGATGCAAACACAGCTCGTACAGACACAATACTAAAGCTCATCCTCCACACAGGCTACAAGATAGGTCACAGCCGCCTTTCCACTGTATGAACTCGGGGCAGACATGACATTGTGTGAACAATTACAGGATTGGATCTTTGAATCAGCCAAATGTAGCATTCACTGGAACCACAAGGCGATGTGATAATTTTGCAACATCTTTTATCGGGATTACAATTCAACTCAGTTATTTTAACTGTGGCTGTGTGAGACCAAAGCAGTTGAGGTGACATTTGAAAGATTCTGATAGGTGGCTGGGTTTTTCAGGAATGTCACTTGACTGGCCAACAGTTTTCATGTCCAGTCACAAGTACTTACCCCAGAGCAGGTACTTTTTTTTCTCACCCACAAAAATTGCGTTATTGCCTCCTAGATGCTGTGGTGAATAACGGCCTGTATATTTCAGACGTGATTTCTGGCCCAATAAGCTTACAGGAAGCAAAGCAAAATAGCATTGCAGGCGATTGCACTTACGCTGCAAACAGGCATAAATGTCAAATACAGGCAGTATTTGGTCATTTGCAATTCAAAATCATTCTGCTACATTGAGATCGGTGGTGGTGAAGGTGCAATGTGTGTTTGTTTGTTTTGTTTTGTTTTTTGTTTTCCTTTTTATTTGGTGCCCACAGCTTCTCTAAAGTCATAGAAATTCTTTCCATAAACAGTGTTTATTTTTTACCTCTTTTACTTTCATATACTTATACATAGTAAACATTCAAATCCCACTCAAAGTAACTGTAGTACAACTTCTGCTTGCAAAAGCAACCTTTGTAATAATTTAAACAAACCAAAACAACATTAATGATAAGAAGATTTTTTCCCAAGTGTTCCGCGTGATAACCTAGTCTTCATACTAAATATGCAGTGTGTCACTTGGTGTAGGAAGATTGGAAAAAAATGGGGGGAAAAAAATAATAAAAAAAATAAAAATAAGGACAAGGGGATCCTTACCTTGGCAGAAAAAGAAACGTGTATGCTCTTTTGTGCAGTTGTGGGGTTACATGTTAATATTCAGGGGTATAGTTTTGCTGTGTGTCTCTGTAGCTTAGACAGAAATACTGCCAGTTTGCACTCTCTTCATGCATCATTACTGCCTTAAACCAGCTGAAAAGAATAATGACCATTACAGAAGCCTGTCCAGACTCCATCCGTTTAGAGTGTATTTTTCTTACTCATTGCATTCAACCTGTTCCATCCTTTATCCAGATTGTGCTGTGCAGTGCTGTGTCAGGGCTCTGCTTGCACTTCTGGTTTACATAACGTCATAAATAACTCAAGTTCCAGAAGTCAAACTGCACCTTATTGTTGACTCTCTGCATTTCTTCCTGTCTACCTTTCAGATTTGTCTAGTTTATTGGTTCTCTTTTCATGGATAAAATAATAAATCATAAAATGTGTAGCAGGTCATAACATCATGCACGACTGAACATAAAGCTGTGCTTAATGATTCTATCTCTATTATGGATTATTGAATAAATAATGTGACGTTCCATGTCCCAATAGCCAGCCTCAGTAGCTGGGGATTGGACCACCAGGGCCTCCGCCCGACACACACTGCACCTGACTCCTATGGCGCCGGCTGTGGGTGGTGGGCCCACAGGAGGTGTAAAATTTTCACATTTCAATATGTAATTGAATATGTTGATCAATTACTAAATCATTTACTAACAGAGACTTAGAAGAGAGACTTAATAGTTACCCCATTTAATTCTTTATTCTTCGCCTCTATTGGAATAGTTTTCATAAATTTTCTTGTGGGATAATTACATTTTTATTGAATTTTTGTTCATTTGTATTATGGGCTTCTGTTTTGGACTACTTCCCTCTGAAGCCTTGATTATACTCTTGCGGACACAAACTTGGACAGCTGGAGACACGACGACCGAGAAGTCATTCCTGTTATGCTTCTCTGAAGTCTGCTGCATGGGGTAGTTGGTGTATTGTAATGTAAATTCTCTGCGAACGAGTCCTCACAGTCACAAAAGACAGACAGGCACATGGATGTCCCCACAGACCCTCGCGCTCACCATCTGATGACAAAGTTTACGTCATTCCGCTGGACCACAGTGGACTCTCTTCCCAGCAGGGTGACCGCACTTTTACACTCAAACAGTAAAAGTACTGTCAAACTGCTGTTATATTTAAAGCTATGTATTATACTTACTCTAGAAGGAACATTGTGCGGCATAATGTATCTTTCTATTGTCATGCTTAAATGCCAGTCACAGAGGATATTGGCTCACGAGGTCTGCTAGATGATACGTGTGGATCTCGGAAAAGTGTTTGGTAAAAATAAAAAAATAAATAAAAAAGCAAACCCTGAAAAAGTATAAAGTTGTCTAGAGAATGTAAGAAGGTCAACAAAGACATTGCTCCCTATGGTTAAATGCCATACTTGAGTTCAGGGCCACATTCTGCAGCATGTTGCTTTGAGCTTTTTTGTTTTTCCTTCCTCTTCTCCCATGTCTGTATGGCTGTGGCCGTCTTTCCTGTCAAGGGCTGCTCTTCCTAGTTTATTGGAGCCTTTCGGCAACAAAGCAACAGCGAGATACCACAGATGTATTCAGCTGATCTGATTAGCCTCATTACCTGGCCTCAGTGTTCATGGCCTCTCAGCAAACTAACAGGCCTGTCTGTAAAACAAATGCATCGGACTGCTGACTGGATATAAAACATCACTTCAGAAGCTGCTGGACTGTTTTAATGAATGAAAATTAAACCAAAATAACTTAATAACATGTAATTTAGCGAGTTTGCTGAAGAAAGGGGAAGAACAGTTTAGTTCACTTTAAGACCACAAATGTGATCAATAAAGGTTATCCAGCTGAACCTTGAAATACTGCTGTGGCATGGTTGCTCAGGTCCTGTGTTGAATTCTGGCTTGGGTTTCTCAATGTTGACCTTGTTTGTTCTATTTGTGTCTGCATGGATTTCCATCTCCAGTCCAGAGATATGCAGGTTTAGCCAAGCTTAGATGACAAGACTTTAGAAATCCCTAAATCACTGAAAAACTCTACCTACATGTATGGTGACACTGTGGTGTTCACACTACAAACATGATCATACAAAATACACTGATTACATTAATTGCTTTTCTCCCAGATGTCACCTCAAATGAGAAGTGAAATTTCACAGACAAATTATATCAAAACCAAGATGTTGTTTACATTGCACTTCCTTTCAGATATGACTTCCCTCTTGCTTTCATTGATTGCCACTCAGTACTGCTGTCAGGGTTTGTCTGAGAGCTCCTCGGGAAATGTAGCAATAATTTCCAGCATGCTTGAAAATAACAGGAAGACTAGCATGCCTTCCATAGTGGGTAAGCACATATGGTTGCACTGACCTAACCAGCTTCAGTGAGGGCAGATTTGGGCATGACCTCAGGTTTTTGTCTTAAAGCTCAAAAGTTTGTTTAGGGCAGGAGAACTGCTGTTAAAATCTTGTAGTCCTGCAGGTGTGGATGTGAATGTATATGTCTCAATGTGCCTGTTGACCCTGTGATAGTCTATCCACTTCTTACCCACACCATATTAGGGTAGGCTTGATCCTCCACTGACCCTGAACAAGATAAGTAGTTTAGATAATAAATGGATGTATTGATTGTTTAAGTCACTGCAATGGAAGCAATCCACAAAAAATGAAATTATATTAAGTTCTTATAGGACATAGACATACTGCCGCGGGTTATTGTCTTATCTTAAATCACTATAGATGATTCAGCTGAGCTGAACATGTCTGGAAAAACTGTTCACTGATTGTACAAGTTGTCTTGTTTGGCTGTTTATCTATTGTTTACAGGGTCACTTTTCCTACCACCATAACCCCTACTTTCACTTCTGTTTTTTTTTTTCTGTAACTACCCAGACCTCATTGGCCAGTAGGTTAATTATTACTAAGTCACACATCCTTACATCAGATATTTCTCTGATATTAACATGCTACTAATAACCCTGAAGTTTGCAAAGCACTGAACTTTGTAAACCTCAAACAAAAGGTGTTTTTTTTTTTCAGTCTTAAGGAACCACTACTATTTGAGCAAGGATTTGTTATTCAGTTTTAAAATAGAATAAAAAAGAGAAGATATGATTCCATGTGTTTCCTTATTATAGCTGTTGAGTTGAAACCTTTATATCCCCAAATTTGCATTCTGAAAAATTAAATTACATTCAATTTTTGGTCTTTCTCAGAAGCTCTTGTCTCATGACCTGTGTTGGGCTGTAAAGCATTGCTTGGTACACTCTGTCAGGTAATAAGTCATGGTCAGGTGTACAGCAACACTGGTTGTTGTACATGTAGTTGTACTGATTACCTGGTCCTGAAAGCACATCACTTTTTTCTCTAACACAATAATATAAGGTATTACTTTGCTAAATTTAGTCAGCAAATTACAGTTACTAAGCAGAGAATTGTGTCATTACTTGTGTTACGTAATTTTTATTTATTTTTTTTACCCCTGCACACTAGTGCTACAATGAGCTGATTTTAGTTTGTGGAGGAGAAAGATGACAAAGCGGTCTACGACTTTTGCGGAGTGGAGTTCTGTATGTTACTCTTATTTTATTGCATTAAAAGGGCAAGAATGTGATGGTAAAGTGCAAGCTGCTGCTAATTCAAAAAGACTAAACTATTGGGTGCTGACCCACTGAAAACTCGAAAAAATATTATTGAGAATGGCAGCACACATAATTGTGTGTACGGTGCTTTTAATATTACCTGGCAGCAGAAAGAAACAGATGCTGCTAATATAACAAAGCTAGTAGTGAAGAACCCTGGATGCAGAGCGATGGTGTGCGGGACTGTAGCCTCAGGCTTGTAATATTAACTGGTAATTATGGAATAGTAATAGTGTAACAAATTACTGTCTCCAGGTAGTAATTAAGTAACATAATGCATTACTTTTCAAGTAACAAGTAATGTGTAAAAAAAATAACATTTCTGAGTAATAACCCCTACACTGCTCATGATAAATTGGGGAATAGCCACAAAATTCGTGGACCAAATTTTTCCTCTTTTTTAAAATGACAGCCCAACTTTTTAGTGGAGTGGGGAGCCACTTGGGATGCTTATTAAACACCCTGTAGTAAATATGGTGGAATCAAAATAGAGATGCATCGATTGATCGGTCGGGGACCAGAATTGGCCAATTTTCAGCATTTTCGGCCCAGACACACACACACACACACACACACACAGCAGTGAAAGCTAATAGCTGTGTGCACACTCACAGCCACATGTTGTTAACATGCTGTTAGCATTGGAAACTCCTCACTGTGACATCGGACCAACATGTTTGTAACAACAAACCTAATCAGACACTTAAACCCAGCTGAACATGGACATTTTAAAGAAGCTAAAAAAAGGCAAAATGGCTAAAACTAAAGCTATCCAGAGCTCAGAGCCACAAGCCAGCAGCCTCAGTGTGAGCTTCGGTATTAGCAAAGGATCAAAGCAGTTATGAGGAAAATTATGGAGACGAGTGAAAAAGAGAAAATGGTTGATGTCCTGTTAGCTGGTGAATTTTTAAACATACTTGAAAATGATGTAAATAATAATAATATAATAATAATATTTGTTTTGTTATATAAATCTGTTGCACCTGCTTTTGTTTGGTAAGGTAAAATATGTCAGGTAAAGGTAGGTGTACAGCAACTTATTTTCAGTTAATTGTTTGTACCTCTTTCCAGGAGCAGAGCACTTTATTTTCAGTTGTTTAAGTGAAGAGAAGATCCTGTAACCTACTACAGTTTGGGGGACGTTTCAGTGTGTAATAATTAATTTTATTATGAAAATAATATCTTGCATTGAAAAAAATGTTGATTTTTGTTTGTATATGCTGTCAGTTATAGGTCTTAGAAAGAAAATCAGAATTGTCAAAAATCAGTATTGGCATGTCACACAAATTGGAATCGGTCAAGAAAATTGCATCTCTAATCAAAAGGATTGGTGGCCATGTTTGAGCCAGAATGCAATGCAGGGTTGTTGTTTTTTTTCCTAAACCCAGTCAAATAGTTTTTGTGCCTTAACCTAATCAAACTGTAAAGGACAAAAGTATAAAATTATTTTAAAGAAAGTGCACAGTAAAAAACATAAGAGCTACTGAGAGATTCTAGCTGTCTTAGGTTAAGGCCTGTGATGTGCTAACCTCACCAGCTCCTACCTCTTGTAGTGGCCAAAAATCAGAAGATGCCTTTTTGTGATTTCACAAACAGGAGCAAGGCTGATTTGGCTCTAGAAGGAAAAAGTCTAATTATGCAGCTTTCAAAAAGCTAATACAAGTTATGTTTTATGGGCTGCCTTTAAAACCACCTGTTGCCATTGGTTGGAGAGTTATATGTTCATTTATATGTCAGTAAGAATGAATGGCAGTGGATGATGGAGAAAGTAATTTTTGGACAATAACAGAACAGGGGCAGAGTCTGGGCAAGCTGCGACACAGAATATTGTAAGAGGCAACAACAGCAACAACAACTATTCTGCTCAGTTGTTTAATATTAGGCACGAGCAGAGGAAACTTGACAAAGTAAAGCAACAAAAGTAAAGGGCAGAAATAAAAAGCTAAAGTATCAGTGAAACAGAAAGGTAGTCAAAGGATTAAGAAGCAAGGAAGCACAAGAGGTACATAAGTTAGAAAGATGAGAGGACAGACAAGAGCTTCCTGGATATCTTGTTGCAAACTGAGAAATAAAATGTGTGGATTGATAACTTGAAGTTTTGCTGGTTAAGGATGAGAATCCACATCACCACATTATGGTGATAGTGAACCAGCCTTCCTCCTAGAAATCATGTTTATGTACAGCTACTCTGCACCAGTGAATGTTTGCATGCATTATATTTCTAATAACATCATGAAGCAATCTTGTATAATGTATTTGGCAAGTTGCAGATATATTAGCATTGAGTATAATAATATTTACAACAGCAGGACGTTCCCAGACAACCTATTTTTCTGCTACATTTGATCTTACAATATTGTGTAGTGTGAAACTATAGTATAATTTTGTTTAATTTGTGGTTATGTTTAGGCACTCCCAGCATTTGGTTAAAATTAGGGAAAGACTGTGGTCTGTTTAATACAGAGCACAGTTACCTTTTGATCTGCTTTTATTC